>JAODAG010206894.1:0-13752 GCA_027574785.1 Orphnurgus asper | reverse complement strand
TCGCCTCCAGCTTAAATGACTTGAGTGGGAGAGCATGTTAGTTCTTCACCTCGACCGTCGTGACTTGAGTGGGAGAGCATGTTAGTTCTTCACCTCGACCGTCGTAACTTGAATGGGTGAGAATGTTAATTTGTTCACCTCAAGCTTAAATGACTTGAGTGAGAGAGCATGTTTGCTTCTTCACCTCGACCGTCAGGACTTGAGTGGGAAAGAATGTTAATTTCTTCACCTCGAGCTTCATGACTTGAGTGGGAGAGATTGCTAATTTCTTCACCTCCAGCTTCATGATGCTGTACATAAAAACTCCTTACGTTGAAAGTGATTTTGATCGTATCCTGTAGGTATGATGAAACTACAGGGCAATAATAAAGGCATCTGATGAAACAGTCCAAAACTATTTCATATTTGAGAACATCCCACTCGGTGAAGACATCCGTAGGGACACCTTGCAGATGTCCTTTGCCCAAACAAGCGGTGTCAAACATGCCACCAAGAACTCGACATTAATTCATAGAGTAGTTCTCAATAATGTAACATGACTCTCTTCAGCATACGGGCTAACATCCGCAAAAATATCCTCCAGAATCATACGCTTCGTAAACGTTTACCTTGCAAGGTCTCTTGCGCACTTTGAACTGAACCAGTGAGTTGAGTGCCTAATTTCCACTCCGAGGGTATCTTCAGGCAGTGAAGGACATAACCACTTAACGGGTGATTTCCATTTCGCAGTCTTTACGACCAGATGCAGTGGCGGTGGTAATGGAGCCGGGAAAGAGAGGCACAGGCCCGGGTTTGCATAATTTTGCATGCCATTAGTAGTTCATTGGTGAGACCTTATGCAAGGGACTCGTCTTTGGAATGAAACAGCAGGTTTGGCCATGCTGGGATTCGCTGTACGAAGTAGGGCTCCCATTGATGGCAGATACACAACTTGAGGTAAAACGGGGAGGGTGCCCGGGCCACCAATCAAGAAATAATCTCCCATAGAAAGGCGGGCGGGACATCAATAAATGGGGAAATAATGCCAACTTAACTTTTTCTTATCAAATTAGAGTAATCTACAAAGAAAAGGTGGGGAGTGGGGACAGGGCATGAAGAGCTAGCTCCACATGCACCCCTTGGATCAACGACATGTCCATGTGGCATTTGGCTGGCATTTGGCCCTGGAGACGATTCTATTGCCTGGCAAGCAGAAAGACCAAAGAAATTAGGAAGACTATAGTAAAGTTGACATAGAAACAAACAAGATGGTGGGCTGAGGTAAAGTGTATAGTGTCATAAGGTATATAGCTTAGTGTATATAGCATAAGATATATAGCATCAGATTATAGCCTATAATATATAGTAAAAAATATATAGAATAATAGATATAGAATAAGGTAATAGCCTACACTATATAGCATAATATCGACAGCATAAATATATAGCATAACAGCTAAAAGAATACTATGTATATACTATGTATATACTATGCATATTATGTATATACAATGTATATATTTTATATACTATATGCATAGTATATTGTATGCTTTAATATTTATATATATACTACATGTAGTAGTCATATAGTTTTTTATTTTCTCTGTTGGTACTGATTAATCAGTTGAAGTTTTAGAATGAAAAATGGTATTCAGTTCAATGTATATGGTATCATCCTTGTAGACTAATAGTAGGAAATTAGAGGAATTAGAACAAAACAATTAATTACTAAATTAGATGTTAAAAGTCCAAAACACTGCCAAAAAAGGGCAATGGTTTTCCAAAAAAGCAAACATGACTGAGATAAACTGCTTTGCCTACATTTTAGGGTGGCAACTTAAGGAAACTAAAATATCAAACATATACTTAAGTAAAAACACCAGAACCAGAATTAAAGGACTTTCCAAGAATACCTTTCAGTGTAATAACGCACCAAAACCCGGAGCTTGGATAGTGATACAACGTGTACTGTACCACAGTCGAGCATGCATCTAGTACTGTATGTAGTTTATTCGTATCGGGAATTAGCATGGCAGATGGCTCTCGCAGTGAGGATCGGCAATTAATCACGTCGGTCCACACCGGACCACCGCGAATTAGGTACGAAATCGAGTGGGGTGACCCAAGCTGCAGTTGCAACGTGCAATAATGTTGCACAAAGCAGATTCTACTTCCCTTTGCAAAAGTTTGTAATAAAGCAACGTTTTCTTCTCAATTTACAGGTAAAAATGTAAAAAGATACTTTTTCCTTCCCACTGCTATTGAGCAGAAGGAAAAAAAACAAAGGGTATAGTCATGAATCTAAAATTACTTAATGTTATCCATCTGAGTATAAACAATGTAGTCTTGCCTTTCTCTTAAATCTTATTCCTAAATATTGCTTTACCACGAAAGAAAACAACATGCAATATCAGTCGACATAAGTGTTACCGCTTTCTCCGCAAACTTACTCTACCATGCAACCATCCAGGTCGTAAATTGCGCGGCGTTGATTACGTTTGCGAACTACAATCCTGTCAAAATGCAATTACTGAAAATATGAATGACAACTGATTGTAAATTAACAAGATATTTCTATGTACCAACGAATTATTCAAGAAGAGTACATATAGTACTTCATGTCATTAAGACTATATGGTGTATGTACATGTGTATGTAGATACTAGCCTATCCCCTAACTTATAGATACTCTTGAATCTTATATATGAGGTGCATTTACATGAAGCATATACCACCTCAAATATAGTGTATATACACGTGTATATACTACCATATCCCCTACTCATGTATCATCAGTGTATTTGAGATTGTCTTACATGAAGCATATGCCTCAAATATAGCATATGTACATGTGTAGGTAGATAGCCTATCCCCTAACTTATACACACTCATGTATGTATCCTATATTTTAGGTGGTCTTACATGAAGCAAATATATACTTCAAATATAGAGTTAGGACATGTGCTGGACATGGCCGACTGCAGGACATGGCCGACTGCAGGACATGGCCGACTGCAAGACATGACCGACTGCAAGACATGACCGACTGCAGGACATGACCGACTGCAGGACATGACCGACTGCAGGACATGACCGACTGCTGGACATGACCGACTGCAGGACATGACCGACTGCAGGACACGACAGACTGCAGGACATATGGCCGACTGCTGGACTTTACCGACTGCAAGTCGGTCAAGACATGACCGACTGCTGAACATGACCGACTGCAGGACATGAACGACTGCTGGACATGACCGACTGCAGGACATGACTACTGGCAATACATGCTTGCTCATGTCCTGCACTGCAGATGGTCATTTGTATTTTTTGTATGAAGATGGGGAGATGCAGGTAGCGAGATGCAGATGGTAAGATGCACTATTTTATGCACGTTGCCAAAGGAGAACATGTTTAGTACACAGCAGAGAATAATCTCCACCTACCTGTGTATGCTAGGACACAGCTGTAGCAATTAGAGGGCCAAATCAAACCTACCGAACATGATGTTATCTATTTTAGTCGCTTAAATCAAGAGAGATTGATCGGCTCTCAGCAAAGACGACAGCTGCTGACGTGATGGAGATTCTCTGTTAATAACAGTAAGGAAGCATGGACGGTCGTAGCATATTTAGTTATTCAATCGCATTGGATTTTGGAACAACAAATTTGCTACAGCTGTGTCCAAGCATGTACAGGTAGCTTTGGCAATTTGGAAAATATTCAATGGTTAATTATGTGACGTTCACCCCCTCCCCCACGCGTAATATCTTTTTAATGCCTTGGGATTCTACTAGTGGAAGCACTACAGCTTTGCCAGCTGGTGTCATTTAGATTTCATTCAGAAAGAGCCTTCCCACCCGAAGAAAATGCTTTTGCTATGGCGCCGAAGAAAGGGGAACACCCTCCCCAACATTCACTAATTCCCAGTAGGAATTTCATCCAGGCTTCAGCTCTAATACCATTGATGCATGAATGTAACAATCGAACAGTTCAAGAGAGAGTTTTGTCACTTTCATGACCACTTCACCAGAATTAGATTAGAATTCACTGAGTACAATGGCCCATGTTTAATTGGAAATATATCCAACTGATAAGTATGTGAAGGCCATCTATCTAGTCTGGAAGTCTCTTGAACACGAAGGGTTTATAGGCAAAGAAGCAACAACGTCCAGGATTTTACTTCCAAATGGTTTAATTATAAAATCACCTAAGTCAGACAGTTGTCCTGCATTCCTTTACATCTCAATTTATTGAACTGCACTGCATCAGGCACCATTTTGGATACACGACGTTTAACGTCTGGAACATAATAAGGTCTTTCATTTCGCGTGATAAAAGGGTTGCAATGTTTTACAGACAGACCCTCATGCCCCCCAACTTGTATGTTTGTCCATAGATGCTCTTCAAAAGGTAAGGTAGTTCGGTCAGTGTTTTTTAATTTTATGTTATGATGATTGGATCGGACCGATATTTATCGACTTTATCGGCAAAACATATCTTCCGATATGCTTTACCGAAGTTTCCAGAAGAGCCTACCCATTTGATACGTGTAACGTGTAAATATTCATAATATACGACACTCTAACGTTAGCCTGTAATGGTACAGCTGTAGAACAAGTCTACTTTGTACTTTGCAAGGTTCTGGTAATCACAGATATACAAACAGCACATGATCACTAAGCAAGACCATGATTGGACAACAATGGTGTTCTCTATTACTTATGAAATTAGTGGAATTTATTTTTAATGCACTGTGCCATACACCATTTAATGTCTGTGATTTATCCAGCTAGAGTGACTAGCAAAAATATTGCCACGTGTTTGAGGTGTGCGGGAATTTCCGTCATGCTAAGCTTGAAATAGATCACATAACAAATGCGAACTTTATCCTGTATTTGAAAGTTGTTATACTTTCATCTGTTAGGATTGCAGTGTCTATGTGAATCATAATCTAGTCCAGGTCAATAATGCACGAGATGTGCCCTGGAGCTATTGTTGATTGATGCTCAGTGGGTGGATTGAGTAATCCTCACCAAGCTTCGCATTCAGACATATTAATTGCTGGACGGTAGCCCTGCAAATGACAAAAAGTGGATCACTGAGCTGAAAAGTCTACTCTGTAAGAACAGCATATGTAGGGAGATCAAATTCCCTTGACTCTTACTTCAGTATCTTCTATCACCTGCAGAAATAGAGAAATAGGAGGGTGACTGGACAGAACGGCACATTCCAAGAATAAAGCTTTAATAGCACTCTCCATGTTGAGACACATAAATTTACAGATCACCAGTCACATCGATACAGATCATAGCTTACACCTGAGATGTGATCGCATTTATCACCAGACAACAATGCTCGCAACTTCCGTTTGTAAACTACAGCATCGTTCAGACACTACTAGAGATCTACCCCTTTGGCAAGTACCACACTGCTCTCTAAATATCTTTTCCGCTGCCTCAACTTAAGTTTAACCTTTTTGGGTTTAGGCTGCCTTTGGTTCGTGTGCAGTGCCCTGCGCTGTTTGATTTGGTATTTCCCTACATGGGGGATCGTGACATGGGCCTCCAGATGCCTCTTAGCCCGGGCCGGCCCTCGCGGCAGTTCGGCTGCCTCAACCGAGCATCCCCCTCGCTGGCATTCCTCTACGTTAATGTTGTTATTGTTTTTGTTCGCGTGCCTGGCGTTTTCCGCCTCGCAGAGCCTCAGCATGTTGTCCACCTTCATCCTCATCTCTACATGGACCCGACGTCCATCTTCGCTCAGACCTTGCCTGAACTCGAAGGACTTGGACAGCTTTGACCTAGGCCAGGAGCTTCTCGGTTTGCTCTTCTTGAACTTGGGTATGCGGTATTTAGGCACGTTAGAGGGCGCTATCAAATCGGTACAAAAGTCAATACCTGCTAGTTCCTGCTGCAGCGCCTCCAAATCCGTCGCCGCGGCGACGGTTGTTCGTCGTCGGATGACCTCCTCCGAGGTCGACTTCTTGGCTGCTTTCGGTTTTGGATTAGCCAGTTCTTTCTTCACGTGCGTCTCGGCAGGTTTACTGGGGATGTTCGAGGTGCTCTTCTGCCGTTTGACCCCGTCCGAGGGTTTCCGTATTCCGGCGCCCTCGACTACCATGTTGGCTCCGATGTATATTGGTACGTGGACAGAATTCTGCAATGGGGTAAATATGTTTGAAGACTTTTGCAATGTTGGAAAAATTGATTAACTTCAATAGTGAGGAGAAAAACTTGTACTTCTTTTTAATCAATTTGACTTAATGTGCCTGCCCTTTTTTCTATTACAAAGTTTCCTTAACTTCACTAAACTGATGTTAAATTGGAGGATTCCTAATTAGACATAACAAGACATTCACATTCAAGTCAGCATGGGGAGGGGGTGGTGTGATCATGCATGTTGATCATGGCAAAGAGCTGCAGTAGAGCTTGGCCCATGACCATGCAAGCTCTTCGTTCTTGTTCAAATATTTTCCTTTGTTTTGCAATTACAGATATCCACCAATTGGTTGACCTAGATAAGAGGTTATTTGTTGAGGATGACTTCAACAAACTCTCCCCATTTTACCGGGTCTCCAAGCTTTTAAAGATTATATATGCCATCCTCCTAGCAGGATTTGATTTCTGAAAATTTCTCTAAAATTGCAACCAGAAATGGAGATGTGCTCAAGTTGTTAAATTGCATCGGGAATAAGCAATATAAGTAACCACTGGATTTTCCGGGATATGTATGATGCATTCAATTGTTTATGCATTACTGCAGTGCTAATGGTTGAGACGATTACATGTAAGTATTCCTGCAGAGGTGACAGTATAGTCACGTCATAACAAGTGAACTCCGTCCCAGCGATGTACTGATGTATGCAAAAGGTAGTGCTGCGCCAACCAACACGTATTCATTTTATAAGCTTTATTGTATTGGTTGGATTTTGCTCAACTCTTGCTATTTCCCGCCCCCCCTTAATCTCCCTACTTTTGGTTCGAAACTTAAAAATAGCTTTGATGCAAAATAGGTTGACAGGTCTACTTCAAACACACTGATGAAGGTCTTAACATATTCAAATATACTATGATATTTATATATATATCAAATATACCCAATATACCATATAACATGATATATATGTAGCCTATATATTATATACATGTAGCATATAGCATAATATATAGATGTATAGCCTATATCTTATATACATGTACCATACAACATGATTTATATGTAGCACATGTACCATACAACATGATATATATGTAGCCTATTATATACATGTACCATGATATATATGTAGCCTATATATTATAAATATGTACCATATAGCTGTGCATTTTACCTGCTTGTAAGCTAATTCAAAGTTTCCGATATCACATTCTCTGTCCTTCCTGCGATCGAGTACCACCGCCAGAGTATCTTCGATGACTTTCGCGCAGAGGCGTTCGGTTATTGCCGTGGTAGCGCCCATCGCTGGGCTACAATTAATTTCAATGAGCCACGGAGCAAAGTCATCCGTCATCATAAAGTCTGCTCCATAAAGTTCAAAGGAATTCTAGGAGACAAAAGTAGATCACGCAGGTAGAACGAATGTTCCAGCAACAGTCTTAAGGAATTAGGTGTAAATAATAGTGCAGGGAGAAGCGTGGGTACTAAGATGTAGACTCTTCTGTAGAAACGGAGAAAACAGATGACCGCCTCTTCCTTCCTACACTAGATCCTTCCAACCCCCCCCCCCTCCCCTCATTACTTAAAGTTGTTACAGTCCATGACTGTAACACACAGTGCTATGATGGCTCTGATGGGCAGATCGAGTCCTTCTGGTCAAAAATGATTTTGCAAATGTCCTATAATTTCATTATGGTTTTTTTTTGGATGAAGACAATCTGCCTATGCCTGCCGCTTAATTAATATCAACATACGATCCAGTCTATTACAATCAATCTCCAGTTTTGAATGTTGGGTGTTGGATATTTGGAGGTAATACTGCTTCTCTTTACAGCGATCGGCACCCACGTCTCTCGTTACCGCCAATGTTTACCTTTCTCATAGAAACCGAATCCTGGCAGCAGAGCAGTGCCGACACTACCGCCTTCTTCATCCCGGGGTAGACCAGGTCAGACCAGACGTTCCCGCAGCCTCTCTTCTCCAGGTAGGCCTTGAAGTCCTCGCTGTCCCACATGTTATCGTCTGGGAGCATCCGGGACCTTGTGGAGGCATTCTCGTAGTTCTTCTGGATGGACTGGTTCGACAGGTGGATGGACCTGATGGGCCAAGGAACGAAGAGGTTGGGAGCTAGCTCTTGTGGTCGTTTCGGGGGAAATAACCGAAACGGAAACGAGAATAACGTCTAAGTTAGAGACGAACTGGGATTTCAAGAATGATGGCGAAACTGTATATAAACAGGGTCATAAAATCAAAACATTATTTAAAACGATCATCCTTGACATACGTCAATCATTTGGCACACCACAAACAGGGAAGGATTTTATACAGAAGTGAAGCTATGTCTCAACTGTCAATATAGTCATGTTTCTACAGGAATTGAAATGGTGAAAGACCATGTGGGAGCCATTAACTTTAAACATAAAATGGTGCATGCTCTGTGCTCCAACTGGTATTTAAATATTTGTTTCAATACCAAACGTAAGGGGGTGAGGGGTGGGGAAAACTTTGAAATATTGACTGAATAAGATAACAACAATAACCGCTACTCCGAAAAACTTTCTTAACGGGCACAAGTTTAAGTAAAGAAATAAATACATTTTCTGTGTAGTCATTTTAAGTTGTGGGGGGGGGGCAGGGATAGCAAACAATCTGACTTTATCCCAGTGGCAACAAAATGAAATTTGAAGTCATGCATCAAATCGTGCAACCTACTGTCGATTGAAGAAACTGGGAAGGGATCTAAGAGAGTCCCTCCCCTATGAGATAACATTTTTACCTTTTTAAGTCACCAACTGGCGCCATATTATTGTGAATGGGCATTTGGCACGAAAAGCTCAATACAATGTCCTACTAAAAGCTCTTAAGAATGTCCTACTATCCTACTAAAAGCTTTTAAGAATGTCCTACTAAAAGCTCAATACAATGTCCTACTAAAAGCTCAATACAATGTCCTACTAAAAGCTCAATACAATGTCCTACTGAAATCTCTTAAGAATTAATGTCCTACTAAAAGCTCCATACAAGCTCTTGAATAGAATGTCCCACTATAAGCTCAATAGAAAGACCTACTAGAAGCTCAATAGAATATCCAACTAAAACTTAATGTCAGGCAAGGTAAATGTTCAATAGAATGTCCCACTAATAGCAATATGTAATGCCCCAAAGTTTGGCCACATGGAATGTCCCACTAAGAGCCCAATATAATGTCCCACTAAAAGCTTAATAGATTTACCTACTAAAAACTCAATACAATGTCCTGCTAAAAACCCAGTACAATATCCTACTAAAAGCTCAATGCAATGTCCTACTAACAGCTCAATAGAATGTCCCAACTGAAAGCCGATATTAAGAAACCGACAAACCACAATAGCGAGTCCGCAGAAATGCAATAAATAATCCGCATGACCATGCCCGACCTTCCATCCCTTCACCTCATGACCTCCCCCGAATCTATTACAATGAAACAACCGTCTGATTAACTAAAGGTAATGATGAACATATATACACACTGACAAGCACAGCAAGATGCTGCTAGATGCTTGTAAACTTTGTTAAATTTTTGGCAAAGGTAATCCAAGAAGTCATTTTTAAAATGTACTGCATCCCACACAAAGACTAATCAGGGGTATAAATTCCATCTCGAAAATTCCATTAATAACCTACGATTGACACATGTTTTTCCAGGCGCATACTTTCAATTTTATATCAGTGCAATACTCCCCTACGAATACATTCCCTACGAGTACATTCCCTACGAAACAATACTTTCAGGATAACACAGTTTCTGGCAATATCGGGTGCGATAACTCCGCAAAATCCCATTCCTAGGGCCTCAACTTCTCAATTTTCACATCACATTGGTGAGCCCTTTCGAAAAAACGGATCAACATGAAACGTAACCCCGCGGGTGATCAAATGACGAGTAACAACCTTCTCTTAGGCCCTAAAACATTTAGAAGAAATCAAAGGCAACGAGACGAAACCCCACGGAGCTTTTTATACCTCTGTGAAAACCAAAATCGAAGTTCCCCTCTGTGCCATTCTGAAATGTCACTTTACCCAGAGGTGAAGCGTGTCTGTTTCTCTGTAAACAAACCCCTTAGGCATAAAAAAGAAGAGAAAAGTTGGGGTCCTGCGAGGTTTCTCCACGTGGTCAGATTCACAGTTTTACATAGCAGCTGTCGGCCGAGATGAATATCTCGACCAATAAACTTAAATGTGCTCAAAATCTCTGAAGGGTACAATTTACTCCCCATCGGATCTTGATTTATTACTGCGCATCTACAAAGTGTCGGCTGAGATGAATTTCTCGATCAAACAAACTTAAATCTGCTCCAAATCTCTGAAGGGTATAATTTACTCCTCGCCCGGATCTTGATTTAGTGCTGCGCATCAACAAAATTACGTGTCGACATTTATTTGAACCCGTATCAATCATGTCGTAATAATCGGACCTACCGACAGGTCTCGGCTCGAGAGGTTTGAGCAGAAAAAAAGTCATTATGAGCTTTCTGACAGAGGGGTGAGGAACCGGCAGGTTAGACCTAGAGTGACAACTTCGCTGTTTGTATGTACTTCACACAAAATTGGATAAAATCAGTATTCCTAACAACTGTAAAACCAAAGATATAGTGTATACACTGCATGGTTGTTACAAATGGACAGTTTGCATTTTGTAAGAAAATTGAGATTGTCGTAACAGGGGGGGTCTGCAATTTTTTCCTTTTCTCTTTTTGAGTAAGAAGGAAAAAGTATGTAGTGTATTTTCCTTCTTACTCAAAAGGTTTAGACATGATCATTCATTTCACTGATGAGAGGCTACAGATATTTAAACCTGCAAGGAATTTAACGTTAATTCCATAAATCTTAAAACAAAATACAGGTGTACCTGTATGAAATTTTCAACATATATGTAGAAAAGTTAAGATTGTAACTTTTTTTCAGAGGCAAACGATACTCATGATGCCATCTATCAAACGTTTATGTACTCCAAAGAGGAACGGCTGAAGGCAAATTCCCATACGGGGTCGACGTTCTGACCATACTCGGCAAAGTTCCAGTATTACCAATTTGCCATCACCTAATCGCTTGTAGCAAGAAACAAAATTTGACACGTGTCGCATGATAGACCTTCATAAATTTACACAACAAAACTCTATTGTCAGTCAATTGAGCTTCTTGTGCTGACCTCAATGGCTGGCTTTTACTTACAATATTACAGTTTCAAATAGTGAGTGCTCTGGGGGTGAAGGGGAGACGTCTCGCTCCATCAAGTTGCTCTCGGACAACCATTGATGAGGATGAAATTACAGAAAACAAACTTCACTGGAACCAGGATGGCACTTGAGGGTGGCCTTAAAATGGAAGAGTTGTCTGGCTAGGACAGTGACCATATTTGGGGGCCACTCTGTTTTACTATAAGACTGCATGCAACCTTAAGCGAGTCTTAAACAAATATAATCATTTCATGGCTTTGTCAACATTACCCTGAAACTTACAATACGCAGATATAATTTACCACGACTTGATGACTTCTCAACAACATGAATAATACTTACGCATCAAAGTCATCCATGGTGAATGGCTGGGTGCAGAACCGGAGGTAACACATCCTATAGAACCAGACTGTTAACGGATTCCAGTCCGTGACCAGGAACCACTGACGAATATCAAACTTGGTATTGTACACCAACAGAGGGCGCTCTATATACTTCTGGACGACCCACTTTCCTTCTTTTATCACCATGGGATTTCCGACGAGTTTCAGAAGGTCGTCCAGCTTATTTAAACAGAATATTCCTGTTAAATTTGGAATAAAATGGTTCAAACAGCACCATGAAAAGAGAAGATTGAACTAGAGCCACTATACATTGAGAATATTAAGAATTGACATTGATTTAACCCTTAAAAAGTGGTACGTGTGGAGTTACCTCAGATTTGTTCCGAGCTCTCTCTGGCGAGAGAAGCAGTAACAAACAGTCTTGACTGGTTCACGCATCCGCTACATTGCACTGCTTACCCTGCATTTTTAGCACTCCGACGAGCAGATATGCCATGGCGTTGATGTCATCGACCAATTACAGCGCATATGTCATACGCTGCTAACCCGTGCTATGAAGCCCACGGAGAAATGTTTTAGAGTGAAACCTCCCCTTCCCTCTCGTTAACAAGGAACATGTCAGAACTATATTTAGCATGCTAAAAATTTGTTCTGTTTACCATAGAAGAAAGTAGAATAAATAACTGGAACCTTACCCCTGCCTCGCGATTTTGCTCCAGGTTTAACGATCCAGATGTTTCTCAGTCCTTGTAAGTCGAGCTGCGGGTTGGTGACTCTTAACCTTTTGATGAGGTTGTTGCAGTTTGCGTAGCTGCTCAGGGAATCCTCAATGGTCCCACCATCGCTACAAAACAATTACAACAGGATACGATTAATGTATGCAACTGATTCAAACTGACCCAAATGGGTTTCAAATGGTTTTAACTGGTACAAAGTGGTTTCAGATGGTTTCAATTGGCTTTTAAATGATCTATTATATATGAGGGGGACAAAAAAGAGGGACAAACAATGATTTATGTAACCAACAGGTTTCGCACTCTTCACCTATTGGATGTTCGGACAATCTTGAGATCCTTGAAAATGGAACCCAACCTGGACCATCTGCAAGCAGTTGTTCTATCTAGGAACCAATTAAAACCAGTTGGAAGAAATGACACTTCCAACTGAAAGTTCTGCCATGAAGGCAGGAGGAACTGCAATGTATCTAATGGTCAACTTGAGAAATGTTTCTGTAAATGTCATCTTCTACCAAAGGCTAAACTTTGTTAGCTTGGGGAGAGGTGCACATCAATTTGTGTGTACACCCACGGGGCACTTTACCGACGACACACCAGACAGTTCATTTGACATTTCTCGGAAGAAGAATTGGACAGACCAATGGCGGATTTCGACTGACCTTATAATGCACATATTGGTACAATGAATTGATTTACAAGAGTGAGGACCGAGCTCGGCTCCAAAACCAAATAACGGCAGCATATGCCAAGACACCATCATGCTAAACTTTAATACACATGTACATATAGCATGGTATCAAATATCGCATCATTGGGTATTATGGTCGAATCTGAAGGTTTCAGATGCATATTGGGTAAGGGTGTAATGCACAAAGATGGTGAACAATACCGTTCCCCTGAGATGGATATATCTGCCTGCACCGCATAACACAACATCTCTCGTGGTGGATAGATCGGCCAGATGCACCGAAAGACTCATCATATTAATGCCTCTTACACCACCCTACAGCATCATTCGTTGGTACTCGACTGAACAGCACCATCTCCTAAATAGCATACAGACCACTATAGATATATCATACACACCAACTAAACAGCATATAAACCAACTAAATAACATACAGACCACAATAGATATATCATACAAACCAACTAAACAGCATATAAACCAACTAAATAGCATACAGACCACTATAGATGTATCATACAAACCAACTAAACAGCATATAAACCAACAAAATAGCATACAGACCACTATAGATGTATCATACAAACCAACTAAACAGCATATAAACCAACAAAATAGCATACAGA
>JAODAG010206783.1:0-13752 GCA_027574785.1 Orphnurgus asper | reverse complement strand
TCTATACAGACTACCAATAGCATGTAAGTGCTAAACAGCTCTCTATAGACTACCAATAGCATGTAAGTGCTAAACAGATCTCTATAGACTACCAATAGCATGTAAGTGCTAAACAGCTCTCTATAGACTACCAATAGCATGTAAGTGCTAAACAGATCTCTATAGACTACCAATAGCATGTAAGTGCTAAACAGATCTCTATAGACTACCTATAACCTACTAGTGCTATACAGCTCTCTACAGACTACCAAACGTACTCCTGCTAAACAGCTCTCTATAGACTACCAATAGCATGTAAGTGCTAAACAGCTCTCTATACAGACTACCAAATGTAAGTGCTAAATAGACTACCAATAACCTATTAGTGCTAAACAGCTCTCTATAGACTACAAGGTTAGATAAATAATAAGAAAGCGAACTTAAAGATACACCCCTAATACCATAATTGTATAATTTAGTTAAAAGGATACTATGATCAAGAGAATCAAATGCTTTAGAGAGATCTAAAAAGGTACCATTTATAAAGCGTCCATTTTCAAACACGTTGGATAGCTTATGTGCGAGATTCAGTTGGGCGATGTTGACCTTCCAGATAGAATGCAAAATGCTCATTAAATTTTGATAAAAAGGTGTAGGATATGTCAGTGTTAGTAGACCTACATTTGCTGAAGTTTAGGGCCAATGTTAACAAAGAAGTTGTTGAAGTAAATTGGAATTCCGAACACTACTATGTGCTATCCCATTAATTGAGTTTGTTGAGGAATTGCTTTTAAGTAAGCTGTTAATATCTCTCCAGATATTCTTAATGTTGCCAACTATTATTACTAACATTAAAAAATAACAAATTGAGTTTTACGTTATCTAATAATACAAGTTCATTAATTACGCTGAGTGAAATATTCTAGATAGTTAGTGTTAGTCTTACAAGAATTATGTATACCATCCATCATCCAGTTTTTTTTTACAATTTTTTTAATTAAGGGAAAAGGTAAATTGTAATAGTGCTAAAATATACTATGGTAAGTGTTACAAGCAACGTTAACTTTTATTGCAATGAAATACTTCTTCCCATGTTCACGTACTAATTCAGTTTTTAGAAAATCAATGTCAGATAATTTATATGCATGTTTTGTGTAGAAGATTTAGGGATTTGAGTTATATTAAGGAACAGCTGTGTGGAACAGCTGCCAAAAAAGTACAAAAGACAGGAAAATGATCAGAAATATCCAAAAGTATCACCACGGGTAAGCAATCTGTGCAATTTGTAAATGTGTTATCAATTAAGGAATATGACAGTAGTAAATACAGATAGTAATACTATGTAGTGACTTAAATGAGAATGATGTCATCATATATATTTAGAAAATCTTTTAAAACATTTATTTTGTTAAACTTATTTAAACAGGTTGCAGTTGAAGTCACCCATAAGTTCGATTGTTATAGTTACCTTGACAAAAAAATTTCACATACCATTAATTCTGATTGTTCTCATTAATTTGTTTTTAAATGATCCTCAGGCTGCAGAGGCAGGAATGTTGAAACTGAAGACCATCAGTACAAGAAGCAAGCAAATAGAAACAGGTATAGTACATTAGCAGCTAAAATCGAAAACTGTTACTTAGATGCAGTGTTCGATTTCCCCTGTATCGCATTGCAAAATGCGAACCAAAACGGCGACTTTGCGACCCGTCTCACAATTGCATCGCACAAATTGCGTAGCCTATACACGCATATTATTAACAGTTCGGTACACGCACTGAAGGCTAACTTGTATTAGTAATGCACCACGTAGCTGGGAGAAAAAAGAACACCGGTACACAGGAGTGTGTAAACGTTCACGCGACGAACCGATATTTATTTTTCTTGCTAAGGTGTTTGTTCGTACAATCGTAGTAAAAAAAAACACCAAACGTTGCAGTCAATGAAGTTGATATATAAAAGTTTACCAACCATCAAAAGAGTGTTCTTGCGAGCGCTAAATATAGAAATTGTGGGGTAAAAATCGCCCGGCTCCCGCTTAATTAAAAGTTACAGAACCCAAATTAGACGAACAAAATGGCAGATCGAGGGGGAGGGGGAACAAGGGGCCCCACAGAGATGTGCCAAAAATACATCAAAGTACTTCATTTGTATTATAAATCCGCTCATGTGACCCCCAAATGGGATCTGTGGTGATGACAAAAAGGCCCGGGAAGTGTCTTTTCCTACAATCTAGGGGGTATTTTTAGCCCAAAATTTTCTTCTGTGCTGTGCGCCAAATCATGGTGGCGCTCCGCTCAGATAGTGTACAGTTACAAACTGCTATGCAAAATGTTGAAACTGCTATGCAAAACAAAATTTGCATAGCAGTTATTGCTAAACAAATTGTCTTCGAAAATCGAACACTGACTAGATGCATATACTGGGTAATTGATTGTTATTAGAAACAGGTGTATAACATCAGCAGCTATAAGGCAGTTGTTGCATCATAGACGACGTTGTATATAAAGGCAATTGATCATTCTCGAAGACACCCCACCTTTTTGTCTGTCAGCCTAGCCTGTGAAGTCTAAATAATTAAATTGCCTGTATAATCTACACTCATAGCCTACTGTATCATTGTAACACTGGTGTGCAGCAAAGCCGAAGTCAGCCTATACCTATATCGTCATGGTGTATTGCACTGGAGATTGACTGCAACCGTAATATACGTCGTCCTGTTGTGTTGTACCAAGCCTATATGTTACTTCTACTGTACATCTACGAAGTAATCCCTGATGGAGAATGTTTTAACAAGCAATGATTTGGTAACGTGCCAACGTATGAGTGAAAAATAATTTACTGTCGGTTTTTACCAGGGCATTTTATTTTTCCAAAATACCAACATGCTCAAATGGTCTCCACTGTCATGTAAAGGAGTTTTCAAAGAGCAACAAAGAGTTTTAATAGTTTCAGTTTGCCACTTTTCATGAGAAATTAGATTACAGTTGTCAATGAAATTACTATAAAATGTTTGTCTCATAAATACGATGTATATTCCAATCCTTCTAATTATCGTAAACGTATATGTACAGCATATATTCTTGTTTGGAATTTGGGTTTGTCATCTCTGTAGAACATTGGCTAAAACATTTGCCAAGTTAAGTAGCTGACAGCCAGAGGCAATATAGTCGAAGCAAACACAGCAGTACAAAGTACACAAAGAACATGCAATTATCCACGGTGGTGTTCATGTAGCTGCAGGATAACATTGTATAATTTGTCAACTATAACTTAAATGCTTGGGAAATGTTTGCATAAATTTCTTCTCTCTGGTGAGCGCCCATCGGTTCGGTGCTTAGGCATTATAAATATAAGCTGTGGGTACGAGAATGACATGCTTTCTGAGTACACTGTACGTTAATTGTTAGCTTGTGATAATGCATCTTCTGCAGAGTTGTTTTGATTGATCGTTAACTGTTAATGTGTGTCAAATTTTACACGGCCAGGATACTCTGAACAGTATATCTCGGTTGTAAGTTACTTTCCAGTACGTTTCAATTTAGTTACAAGCAGATAGCAAACTACAGGGTATTGCTGTTTTATTAAAAAAAATTATCGTTTCCATGGTTCCGAAAAAAAAATCTTGTTTTGTAGATTTTCCGCACAGGGGGGTGGAAATCTTGTGAAAGGTTCGAACGTTGATGGTCCAGGCGAAACCTAAATCAAAACGAAATAAACAAAACAATTAGAAAAACAAAGGCAACATTTCCACCCTGATACCATCCATATCAACTTATGATCTACTGAAACATCTGTGCATGACCATGTGTGCAAGTCTTTATAACAATTTTGGTCTTGAAATCACTACATCGACCTTCTAACTGTTAAAGGTGGTGTCGTAGATTCAGGAATTGTCTACATTTAAAAAATCAGTCCATTGCAAATTTCAATTTAACAGCTTGTTTGTTGGTAACATGTATCCGTAAAGAAGGCAAGTCCTTCAGTTTTGCTGCTTGTTCATTTTTCATTGGCTTAATTGAGCTTGAATGAACTCTTCTTGCCCATCTCTTTACTAAATTGCTGTTTTCTGATTAGTAAAGTTGCTTTCTGTTTGCTACTGAGATGGGTTGGTTTATAGCTAGTAAAATCCCAAACCAGTCTTTGGGGAGTTTATTTTTAATACATCCAGGGTTCCTACAAGGCTGTCATCTGATGTTGATGGATACTGTTGAAAATTCTTTTGAAAAGTTCCTGGGCTCATAGCATACATTCACTGTTGATCTATTATGTGAATTATCTGGTAACTTTTTATATATTTGTATGTAGGCTATATATGGGTTCATGTTGCCTACTAAATAGTGTTTCGTTGCTCAGTCTGCATAATATATATATATATATTAAAGTGCCTGGAAGTGTGGAAGCTCAATTGTTGCCGTCCCCTTTCCATATATTTCCACCCTGCAAAAATGGTATGTACTTCAAGGAACAGACTAGGCACATGTGTATGTAGATAGTAGCCTATATCCTGTAGCCTATACATAACACATGTCCATATAATGTAATAATTTGAGATGGTCTAAGATGAAGTGTAATTCCCCCAAAACCTTCCCATTCATTGAAGTGTTATCAGTATTGCATGGTTAAATTAATGATTAAAGTTTGGATGTAATATTATGGCCGAGTGAAGAGAACTGCTCCAGTCCTTACTTATAGTAGTAAAGATTACAGTATTCGTCGTCACTCAAAACTGAACAGATCTTCTTGCTTGGATATACCGTGAGGTGAGAGTGAGGCTTACAACATTGTGCTTCTCAGCCCAACAGTCGCTGGTTCGATCCCCAGGCCTGTTCAGCACAGCTGTTTTGCAGTGGTGATGAGTTCAGTCTTCTATGGTGTTTAGTTATACGATTTTGATTTTCACTGCATGGATTTCGTTGTTGCTCAGCTGCAGTGCAGTGGTGATGAACATGTCGAAGGTCGAGGCACACTATCTCACGTCCTTCGGATGGGGATGTCAAATGGCGGTCAAGAGAGCAGGATGGGTTAGATGCCTGCCTCGTTAATTTCTTCCGAACATAGAAAAGAGAAGGCCTGTTGAAGCCTGTGTCCATCCACTATCAACATGAGCCAGTGTCAGGCCTAACACTTACTCCACTGTTCTTACATGGACAGTTGAATACATAAATGAAATGCTTTGAGTGCTGTTATTGTCTTAAACAGTGGTAAAGACCTGCCAATTAGGTGGTAGTTAGGATGTGGTAGATTAAGAATTAGAAAATTGTCTATAAATATATTTAATTATACATAATTTACTGTGATGTTGTATTGAGCACTTTGTGATATTTTGATGGAATTCGCCATATATACAAATTTGTTCATATTATTACAGTAATAGTGCCTGTATAAAATTCTAGGTCAAATTAGTGGGATTTTGGATAAATGATATGTAGGAATAAATGAGGTACAGATTAAGTGAGGTACAGTATTTCTGTAGAAATAGTGCATTGTGCATCACACAGATAAGTTTGTCGCTCGTTATCACCAATAGCTAGTAATTTGTCATACATATACTTTGTATGTTTTTTTATTTAAACTACAAATTGGAACTATCAATTGGAGTTGCACATTATTTTTCCCCTGTAATGTAATTTATTTAAATACATCTTGTTGCTTTCAGCCCTTGTAGCAAACAGCGGCGAGATACTCCAGCCGTTTCTGCTCGGGTGTGACACCAAAAACCTGAAGATTGTTCAGTTGTCTTTGACTTCCATTCAGCGTCTGATTTGCCACGAAGCAGTCTCGGCGGTAAGTCGACAGGTCCTGCAATGTCAGAGGTCGGGTAATGATAATTTATATCTCAATATAATATATATCATATAAATTATATCTCAAGTTTGAAGGCTCATGGTGAAGTCCCTGTGAAACAGTAATTATTCTACTTTATTCAAAAGAGTCTGATATTGCTTTGGCAATGTCTATACTTCTCAACAGAATAGATTACCAGTACATGAACAGAAGAGTTTGTACCATTCATAGATTGCTTTTGAGTAATCTTGTAGATTTTGTTCCTGTAAATATCAATCCTGTGCATTTTCCCCAAAAATTTTCTACAGTCCTATGACAGGTAACTAATGTAATTATTATTTTCAATGAAATTTTCAAAAGTAAAGTATATTTCCATACTGGTACATACTGCTCCCTGATCATACTGAGTGGTGCTACTTCTCCCTGCTTGTACTGGGGGAGGGGGTGCTGCTGCTCTCTGATCACAACAGGAGCTACTACCGCTCAGAGACCTCACCGGGACGTGCTATTTATCCCTGGTTATACCAGGACCTGTACTGCTCCCTGGTGATGCTGGGGAGCTGCTACTGCTCTCGGATCATAACAGGAGCTGCTACTGCTCAAACCTTACTCGGAAGTGCTATTTGTGATACCAGGAGCTGTACTGCTCCCTGGTGAAATGGGGAGCTGCTACTGCTCTCTGATCACAACAGGAGCTGCTACTGTTCCCTGGTGATAACAGGGAGCTGCTACTGCTCTCTGAACAAACAGGGATCTGCTATTGGTGATAGCAGGAGCTATACTGTTCCCTGGTGAAAATGGGGAGCTGCTACTGCTCTCTGATCAAAATAGTAGCTGCTACTGCGCCCTGGTTATAACAAGGAGCTGCTACTGCTCCCTGGTGATACCGGGGAGCTGCTACTGCTCTCTGAACAAACAGGAATCTGCTACTGCTCCCTGGTTATAACAGGGAGCTGCTACTGCTCCCTGGTGATACCGGGGAGCTGCTACTGCTCTCTGAACAAACAGGGATCTGCTACTGCTCCCTGGTTATAACAGGGAGCTGCTACTGCTCCCTGGTGATACCGGGGAGCTGTTACTGCTCTCTGAACAAACAGGGATCTGCTACTGCTCCTTAAATAAGCATGAAAATCCTCGAAGCAGCCTTTGAACGATGTTCAGTTTTGGCCCTATGTGACAATGTTTGAACTTTTTGGTAAATTTGATTCTCTCAAAGCAGCGGATTGAGTTTGAATTAGAGAATGTATAGACAAAAAGTACCTTATGGTTTCATTCCTAATGGTATGTTTTGATGGTTTCATTCCTAGTTTGTGTGGTTATATGGTTTCATTCCTAGTTTGTGTGGTTTGCAATGTCCTAAATAACATCTCAGTAGCAGCGTTTAGTGTGAAAGCAGGTGGACGATTTGTTTATATCAAGATAGCTTCTGCTAGAATCTGCTCGAATGGTCATCTGATAATTCTCAATAAATATTAGTAAGAGATGGGGTCTATAGCTAGTAAATCCCCCAAAACTGACCATCACAGGAGGCCTACGTTTGCTCGCACATTGTGAACGTTTGTACAGGTGCCCCCATGCATGTCAATTACTCCAGGTTTGGGCTAATTTTCCGACTGCATGTATGCTTCAAAGTGATCTGCTAACATGAGTTTCATTCCACATGCTGCTCATTGAAGAGTGTCAAGTCAATATTTATCACGTTTATCTGTGCTTACATTGTTTCGTTTCCGTGCTGTAATGAAGCCAGTATTCACAAACTGTTAATGTTGATCAACAACATATATACTCAAACCTTTGAACATGAATATCCTCATTATTCAGGAAGTATTGATCTTTAAACTTATCAACTTTAAAACAGACTCATTGTTTCAAGGAAACAACTTCTACCAGCCTGCTGTTGTTAATTTACAAAGTCTGCTCTGCAATGATAACCAACATCGGAACGTTCAAAACGAGTTAATTATGCTATCCAGTGTTTCGTTCGGGAAGAGATTTGCCCGAACGAAGTGTGTCATATTTATTGCCCGGCTTACATGCACCGAGCCGGCTTATTGAATCATGTAACAGATACCATTGGCACCGTGCGTCACAGAATAAGACATTTAACCTAGTTGTACGTGCATTTATATCTGGTGATAGGCAATTATTCTTCCCGGCACTTAATTTTCCTCCAATGTCTTCCGTATATAAACGGCTGTTAAAATTAATTAAATAAACAAAAGAATACAAAACCAGGCATGGCTGCTGGTACTTCTTATCCTGTAGCTTAAAGGGATACATTGGGGATACATTGAGGATACATTGGGATACATCGAGGATACATTGGGTTATATTGCATTATACAGACGGATACATTAAATACTGGGATTGGAAAAACTGGTGATCTACTTACCCTTATGCTAATTGCTTATACCTACAAGTGTAGAATATCACATATTCAGAAACCTTACCTATAACCTCTGTCCTACCTCTGCGACATCAATACCGAATAACGCCACTCACATGACATACAACAGATTTGGGGAATGAGAGTTAAAGGACCCCATATATAATAAAGTATACTGCATGGTTCTGAGAAACCATTTTGGATGAAACCTGCACAGCTCTGTATAGACTTAAAAGAGCAGAATATTCTGAAATTATATGACAGTTTTCTCAATGATAGAACAAAATTACTGTGAAAATTTAGAAGTCAACGGGAGAATACTAACGTAGTGCGGGATGGATGGAGGGGGACAGAGTGACGTGACCCCATAGTGATTATGTGTGCAGGGCAGGCTGTTTTGTCTCAACAAACATCAAAATTTAATTTGTGCCACACACTGTTGGTTTCCTGCCTGGCAAGTATTATTTTACCTGTCGAGCGAGCAAGCTAGCATTTAAAGATTTCCAAATGCAAAGACGACGACATTTCAGCTGCATTGTTTTTTCTTTAATCAAATGGGAGTGATATCCCTTGCTCTATTAGATCATCATCTCACATGAGAGGACTTTAATTGGCAGGTGTTTAACTCCCAGTAAATACTGTAATGACATATTTCCTTGGTTATTTAAACCAAGGTGAATGTGCCCCTTTAAAGGATACAGAAACTTCCTCTGCTGTTGTAAAATTATTCCATTTCGGTAGAGAAACCAAGGTGAACGATGACTTAAATCTTGCTACGTTCTCGAGGTATTGAAGATAAAAAAAACTGACGGCTGCAATTTGGTGTGACGCATGACTTAATTCCCTCATCACCAGTAGTCGAAACCCTTTTGGTTTTCCCCCCTTCAAATGGACTTTGCTATACATAATGAGTGGGGGCTATTCTCCATCACAGCCAGGCAGGAGCTACACATTACGTGCATTGGCACTACACACCCTTCCTATATGCTGCGGTTGTTTTACCTTCGAGACAGATTCTTTCTTGGGTGGGTTTGGTTAAAAACCACTATTGCCATGACCTATTGCATGCCAGACGTCCATATTACAATCTGAACATTCTGAAAGTATTGCAAACGGCAGTGTTGTTATTTTTGTTCTACTGTTAGAATGCTGCCTGCGACGTAGTTAACATGTTGTGGAACCTCATGGAAAGCGGGCTGGAAGACCTCAAAGTATTGCAAACAGCAGTGTTGTTATCCTTTACAATTTTTGTTCTATCGTTAGAATGCTGCCTGCAATGTAATTAACATGTTGTGGAACCTCATGGAAAGCGGGCTGGAAGACCTCAAGGTATTGCAAACGGCAGTGGTTGTACTGACGACGAACACGGTGGTCAGGGGTCCCATGCTCGCCAAGGTAAATCGAAGTAGAAATTGTGACACTGCCCTCTACGAGCGGGTTTTAATTTAAGAGGCCATCCATTCACCAGAAATTACTCCAGCAGAAATGTAGCCTTTTAAAAAACTAAAAACGTTACGTTTATTTTTTTCCTGCCTGTATTGGAGATGCAACAGAATCTCGTACAAAAAATACTTTGTGAGTCAATATACTTTTTACACCTACTTGTGGAATATGAAAATGCAATTCTTCAAATGTTTGGCAGGCCTATGTTAAGCAGAACAAACATTGAAAAAACAAACAATCTGTTGTCATGTTTGAAAGCTTGTACAAACGGCCAGCATTAGTACGTCGTTTACTTTGTAGATTTGGATCACTGTGGCTCTGTTACTAATATAGCTAGCGCCTTATCAGAGAGTACTTCAGAGCCACTTTGCAAAGTGTATCCTTCATGTGATCTCTATACTTCCACATTGATCAAGTCTAATGGTTGTTCGTTACCTAAATACTTGTACAATAATATGGAGGCATCTCACCTCATATGTGTTGGACGAAACTTATAATGACAATGACCCTTAGAAGGTTGGGGAATTGTGGCATGGTGGCGCCCAATTTACCGATCTCTAAGTATTGCTTACAATGACTGAGTTGTAGCAGCTGTCCCATGGTCGGGAAACCTTCCCCGATAGCCAATGCCATGCATCCGTGACGTCGCCCTCCGTTGACGGCGCCCAAGTAACATTTTCTGAGCTTAAATTGGGTAGCTCGTCGAAAAATTTGTCAGCAAGCGACTGTAATGCTCCCCGACCCCGTGGGTTTCTTCGCCGTGTGGAAGAAAGGACGCATCCACCACTCTTTAAAAAAAACCGTAATTATCTCTGCAGGCTATCGTCATCTGCTGTCGGCTACATTTCTCCAAGGACAACACGACCAGCAACACCGCGTCTGCAATAGTCCAGCAGGTGGTTACCGTGGTGTTTGAGAGAGTCATGGCGGAGGACGACGCAACTGCAGGTAACAAGATTTTCTGCCTCTCACAGGTGTTTGGAGAGGAAAAAAATCCGGCTGTGTTACAAGAAAAGGTTGCGTGTCTGCGTTTTGTCAGTTTGTGGAAGTATACCGTTCCGTTGAGGAGAGCCAGTAGTCCTAAAATTTAGTGTACTGGATGTTGTAATGCTGGTGCATAAAAGTCTTTGTTATATTTTTTATTATTATATATTTTTTTAATTTTATAACCGTGTCATATTTTCTTCAAATTGTGCAAAATAAATAGATCAGGTCAATATGCAAATTTACACAAGGCTCTTTCAATACCTCTGTATCCATCCAGACATTTTCACGATTTTTTCCGTGCAGGAACGAAGATTTGGGATAAAAATTGGAGCACGGTTATGATAAATTATTTGAAATCAGTAAGCATTTCAAAAAGTTAACCTGGACGTATCCTTTAAGGAGGAGGTTGGTAAGATTCGATTATTATCCGTTTGGAGGATAATTGTTGATCAGTTAGTAGCATTCCTTTCCTTTAGGAACCTCCTAAGGATACACCATTTGAACTGTGGGAGGAGGTTGGCAAGATTTGATGTTTTTCGCTGAAACTGCTTATTGACCGTTTGGAAGACCTGTTCGCCAAGATCAGAGACGACTGCTTTATTATTCTTCACCACCACCACCACCACCACGTGGCAGTAAAATGTTTTCTTCCATCATTTATGAACCTACATATTCAGCATTTAAAGATATCTCTTTTTCTCTTAGATGGGTCCGAGTCAAATCATTCAGGACTTCAAACAGATTATGGTAAAGGAGCTAAAGATGCCCCAAAGACACTGAGACCATGTGCAGCAGATGCTTACCTCCTATTTCAGGTAAGAAACCTCTTACAGATGTAGCTAATCTATGTTGGTTTAGGTCAAAATCAATCAGGACCTCAAACAGATTATGGTAAAGGAACTAAAGTTGCCCCTAAGACACTGAGACCACATGCAGCAGTTGCGTACCTCCTATTATTAGAAACCTAGCTCTTTCTTACAGAATGTAGAGCATCGATAATGGTTTAGCGCCACCTAATCATTACGTTTCTAATTTGAATCATCTGTAGAGGATGTATTACGTACATGTTCTAATATGTTAACTTGGGAAGTTCCAAGTTACCGTACAGTGTATGGTTGACGACACATAAAGACCCTGAAAATAATTGAGGTCAGTGACCTCTCATTTTAGTTTTGCGTTTCGTGAGGCTGGGTCCAGGGATGACACAGCAGACTGGTTTTTTGTCATTTTTTGAAAATTTTGTCAACTGATGAATCATGACAGATGTTCGAGGATACTCAGAGGTTACTGCTTCAGTTGTATTGCATTTAGAATCATGTTCTATACGTGGATGCGCTGTTTAGGGTCGCTCTACTAGCTTTGATTTCAAAATCTTGTTAAGAAGCCAGAAGCTTCTCTTAGTTCATTAGGCTATTAAAACAAAGTTGATCAAATTTGTTAATAATTAAAACCATCCAGCAGTTTTGAAATGTTTTACATGAAATTCAAATTAATATGCGAACTGTCTGCATTTTGTTTTGCCATCGTTGATTGATCAGTGGTTGGTTGGTATATTTTGGTTGATTAGCCATCGCAGTCGTCTGTAATATGGCGATCGCGACATCCCCCGCCGTATTTTTTTGTTTGTTAGTCCAGCCTCTGCTTACCCTCCTCGTCCTAATTTATCGCGGGGATGGGTTGGCACATGGTCCGTCGCTGGGTCGTTCCATTCCTCCTCCCATTAACTGATCCTGCCTAAAGAGCTGGTATTTTATTCGGTTTGTTTTATTTCTCTCTCTCTTTCAGGACCTGTGTAGCCTGGTCAACGGCGACCAGCCGTACTGGTTGAGGGGCATGACTGGTATGTCCCGTACATTTGGGATCGAACTGATCGAGGCCGTGCTCAACGCCTTCCCTCCTCTCTTTCTTCGGGTACCGACCAATATTATTTTGTAGTTTTCTATCTGATTTAGTGTATTCAAAGTTGTTTTATTTGCTTTATTTGTTACATACATTTTTAGCAAACTTTAATAGTCAACTGAAATTAATTTTCTATCAAACTGAAATTTTCATCTGCTGTACATGATCACCACAAATTCTGTAAGGTCAATTCTGCTTAATGGATTGTTTATTGATGCCATGGGAATTTTTGGTTGTTACTTTTTGCTTTGACTTTTGCCAGGTAAAAACATTGAGCATGTACATTTGTCACTAAGAATAGGGTATGTACTTCATGTAAGACAACCTCAAATATAGTGTATGTACATACATGTGTTTGTACTAGATACTAGCCTATCCCCTAACTCATAGATACTATTACTTCATATATTAAACCACCTCAAATATTGTGTTTGTATATGTCTATGTAGATACTATCCTATCGCCTAACTTAAAACATACTCATGTATGCATCTTATGAGTTGGTCTTACTTGAAGAAAAGGGACCTCTGTACACCTCTTACTTGCTATTCCATTAGGTTCCTTTGGAAAGGATTGAATGTAAATGAACTATTAGCATGAACTTCACATTATAATGAAGTACAATGTATGATTTCCCCTCGCCTGCAACAGAGAGAAGTTTTCCCACTCAACGGAGAATTTCAAATTTGTCTCATACCACTAGAAAGAATTCCTGTGTTATTTTTGTTACCATGGCAGCACAATGAATTCAGTTTCCTACTGAAGGAGAGAGTGTGCCCGCTGCTCATCAAGCTCTTCTCGCCTAGCCTAAAACACCGCCAGGGTCTGGTTATGCCGGTCACCAACCTCAGTCCAGAGAAGCCTTCTTTTTCGCTCAGCCTGAGGCTGCTACGTGTCGTGTCCGTTCTCATCAACAAGTACTACGCTTTATTGGTGAGTATCGCTCGATGTTTAGAAAAATTAGGATCGAGAGCCTATTATTACCCCGTCGGGATCGTTTCTCCGGGTACCTGAGAATCGTTACGCACATAGTTTTGTATAACAACAAACTAATGTTGACAAGCAAGCATCATGTCCTCTCTCTGCATAGTCTGCATAGGCAAACACTACTCTGTTGTTAGTAGCCTGGTAGTATGATGGTACAAACACTACTCTGCTAACCTAGTAGTATAATGTCACTAGCCTAGTAGTATAATGGTACAAACACTACTCTGTTGTCACTAGCCTAGTAGTATGATGGTACAAACACTACTCTGTTGTTACTAGCCTAG
>JAODAG010206672.1:0-13752 GCA_027574785.1 Orphnurgus asper | reverse complement strand
CGATCTGCCACAATTCACGAGATCGGAGTCCCGCGGCTACTCGGTATCGCTTGTAATTAACTGCTGTATAATTGGTATTGCCCGTAGACATGCATCTAATAAAGGAACTTTTTTTTTAATCAAATCAAAATTTGAAACCCTATTTACACGGTGACAGCTATAGCTTGTTTCGCGTATAGTCATGGTACATAGTACATGGTTCATTCGTTAGAAAATGATCTCAAAAAAACTTACACGTTTGAAGGCAGAAATATTAAACAGCAGGGGAGGAGAAGAAACCAGATTTTCTGTTACGTTTCTGTATGTTTAAAGTTGTTTAAGTTCTACCTCTCCACCTCTCTCTCTCTCTCTCCCTCTTTCTTTCTTTCTATGGATTGGGGACAAGCATATGCGTATCTTTCAAGAGCACTATGTTTTACCTGCAATATATCCCTTATTTGCGCTCTATCTGACCAGAGACAGAGGTTAGAGCCTTAGGTTATAATAATCCTAATGTGTGTAATGTCATTTATTAAAGGTGCCAAGTGCGACTTATACACAAGTACGGTCGAGTGCGCACGAGCGTGGGATTGGTTTTCAACCCATAGGAGGGTCGACCTAATTTTCAGGCCGACTTCTCAGGTTTCGTGCGCGGATAATTATTTGATTTTCTGGGATTCTTTAGGCATTTAGAGGCGTTAATACATGTTATTGATGTGGGGGATAAGCAGAGTTATTAGCCCAGTTTACGGGAACGAAATCATTACAGAAGTTGATAAAGATTGCGTGTGGAGATCAGTATAGGGGTTTGACAACTCAGGGGCAATTGTTGTAGAAAACCTTATGGCAAGATCTATATGCTGTAGTCGTGTGGTAAAATAGTACGTTAAATATATAATATATCGTATGTAAATAAATATATCGTATATATATATATAAATTATGTATATATATATATATAACATGATAAACGTTACGTGGCACTAACTAATACTTGCCAAAGAGATTTCCAGGTTTTCTTTAGAAAAGAACACCCCAAAAACGTTTAAGTTCATAAAGTTGCACAACGTATATGTAACTGGATTAATTATCAAATCTAAAATACAAACATTTACAAATTAAACCAACTAGTTGATATCCAGTTTAAATCTAAATTTGGCTGAACACTCGAGAGCAATCACTTCACTATTCGTCTCCATCGCCCAAATGGATACCACGGCTCTCTTGGAAAGCCCTTCAAGCCGGTCTGGACGGCTCCGTTCTTACTCGTCGAGTCACGTGTTTTAAGCGGCACTTCAGCATGATTCTATTTCATTCTATTTCGCGCTTGCAAACTCGGAGAAGCCAAAGACAAAAAATATATGCATTACAATTCCCTGCTATGAATGCTATCTAACTCTTCAAAATTCGTCCTGCTCGGAAGCGCATTTTATAAATAAACTTAAAATTGAAACAGCAGTCACAGGGCTCGTCCCTGTGTTTGTAGTATTTTTCGAAGGTCACGTGTTACTTAAATTAGTAAAACCATACTGATTTGAAAGTAAAAAAAAAAAAAATCAGATAACTACGGAATATTGAATGCATGGGATAGGTCATCAATTTGGCTCTGAGTGCATCGTTGTCTGGTGAAACAGAATGTGATGGTAGGCCTACTGACATGTGCGGGCGGGCGGGTGTGTGAATGTGTTTGTTTTCGAGCTCTCTAACACTTAATTAAACAGAAATGTTTGCAGCCAACGTGATTATTCACTAAAGACATCGCCAAAAATTGTGTAATGGAACATGTTTCACGTTATACTATTGATATTGACAAACTAAACAAAACAATTTTAATTATCCGAAGAGAACGAATTTTGTTCGAATTTGGTTCCTGAGTAAAAGTTTATTCATTGAAAGTAATAAACTCGTCAAAGTTATGCTTTAACTCTAGGAGATTTTCGAAATTGCTTTTAACTGTGCAACCGTCTCGTATATATTAATATTTAATAAAACACCCTATAATTCATTGTGACGATTGAGTGTAATAGATATGGGATTTATTTCGGGGGTGCCAGATGAAGTAGTAAACTTGTGTGATTATGTCAATATTGCAAATTATTTTGTAAATATTGTGTAACAATTTAAGGAGAAACATCAACATTCCCTGCATGAAAACCATGGTCAAATAATTTGCTCTGTTTGAAAGATATCAAACATAGGAGTTTTGCACGACAGTTTATATCTAGATAGATTTACTCGAAATATTTTGTGCTTTTCCTGATAAGATTTAGCTCATTTTAACGAAAAAAACATGTAGAGATGTTTTCGGTGGTTTATTTTGGAAATGTTCGGAGAGTTTATAGAGCACGCTGAATGATTAGCACAACATTCTCGCTTGTATCACAATACATTCAAGAACACAACCGCAGTTGACTTATATAAAACCTAAATGACAACAGTTTCTGGGAGAAATCTACAGTAATAACAGTATATATAGGCTGCCCTCCGTGGTTGTTTACTTAGCAAAACGGTGGATGTCAGATTTAATATATTTGCAAATTAGGATAGTTGGAGTTTAACGGTATTGAATAATCTCGACCCGGATTTGGTCTTAGCCAAAATAAGGAGATGCGATTCTCATTGCTTTAGAATGTATATCAATTTAGAGGTAACCTTTCTCAGCCTGAGCCTTAACCTTTGATTGGGTGTATCATGAGAAGATTGTATGTGATTCATTAAATGTTTCGTGCAATCCTGATTTCAATGGAATCGAAACTTATATATTTAAACTACATTATAAATATCTTCCTTTGTGTGCAAATCTTGATATTGCCGAAACAGATTGAGGCTAGGACAACGTAGCCGTACATTGAGTCACTCTTCTTCTTTTTTAAAATAATTAAGAAAACAGTATTTGTCGTATTTACATGCTGCAATTATGTAAATGTAGCTCCAAATAATAATACCTAAACCGGAACTTAAATTGTGTTTGTATAATAATCAGTTTGAAAAATAGGCCTAATAGTCAATCAGTTTTAAGCAACATATTTGAAGTGTTATTTTCGTCACGATAATTATGGTACATCTTAGACAAATGTGTTAGACTGGATTTACTGACATACCACTTGCGGTTTTCAGGTGCCTGAAATCGTCCGCTGGATAGGTGCAGGTTTCCTAATGAGCATGTATAGTTACTGACATACCACAAATACTTCTTCTTCACATAAGGGAATATTGTGATAATTCTGAAATTAGTTTCTTAACCATAGCCGATGCAGTTATGAGTTCGTGTTCCTTACACAAACACATCACAAAAATGCTCCAAAGGTTTTTTGTTTTCATTTAATGTTCTAATACGTATTTAGATATGTCACCTGGTCACGAAAAACAATCCACTACGATCTACTAACGAGTAAACGTCTCGGCACAATCATTTCATCTGATCCACTGGCCCATCGTAGACATGGAGATAATTGGGCTATGTAGTGTCACGTAATGTGTAGAGCATGACCCTGCAGGCGGACAACTTCACAAAGACCAATACAGGCTGACCCAAGCACAACATATTCTACACGTCAGGTTCTTCTAACCAAAAAACATCCGAGAAGGAGTTATTTCTCCTGAATGATGATCCTGCATGATGGGTCGTGTCAGGAGTTATTGCAAATCACTCGGTTTACACGGAATATATAGCTCAGACTGGGGATTATCGGTCACCATTTGAAGTAACTAACCGCCAGTGTTATGACTTCTAGAACATGAGAACAATAATAGTTAAAACTCCGGGCAGTTCGTTTGGAGTGTGGACTCCCTCTTGGTTGCGTTATTATGCCAGCTGGTAACTGTCTTTTTTTCGATAGATTATAAAATCCCGAGGTGCAGGTCAAACTTCACTGTTGGGAAAGGTGGGTAATAGTAACTGCCGTACTATTGATGCGGCCTCGAACAAAAAGAGGTAGCTTACTACGATGTAATCCAAGGCGGCACGCTACCTCATAGAGATATGCAAGTTCATAAAGTTGCACAACGTATATGTAACTGGATTAATTATCAAATCTAAAATACAAACATTTACAAATTAAACCAACTAGTTGATATCCAGTTTAAATCTAAATTTGGCTGAACACTCGAGAGCAATCACTTCACTATTCGTCTCCATCGCCCAAATGGATACCACGGCTCTCTTGGAAAGCCCTTCAAGCCGGTCTGGACGGCTCCGTTCTTACTCGTCGAGTCACGTGTTTTAAGCGGCACTTCAGCATGATTCTATTTCATTCTATTTCGCGCTTGCAAACTCGGAGAAGCCAAAGACAAAAAATATATGCATTACAATTCCCTGCTATGAATGCTATCTAACTCTTCAAAATTCGTCCTGCTCGGAAGCGCATTTTATAAATAAACTTAAAATTGAAACAGCAGTCACAGGGCTCGTCCCTGTGTTTGTAGTATTTTTCGAAGGTCACGTGTTACTTAAATTAGTAAAACCATACTGATTTGAAAGTAAAAAAAAAAAAAATCAGATAACTACGGAATATTGAATGCATGGGATAGGTCATCAATTTGGCTCTGAGTGCATCGTTGTCTGGTGAAACAGAATGTGATGGTAGGCCTACTGACATGTGCGGGCGGGCGGGTGTGTGAATGTGTTTGTTTTCGAGCTCTCTAACACTTAATTAAACAGAAATGTTTGCAGCCAACGTGATTATTCACTAAAGACATCGCCAAAAATTGTGTAATGGAACATGTTTCACGTTATACTATTGATATTGACAAACTAAACAAAACAATTTTAATTATCCGAAGAGAACGAATTTTGTTCGAATTTGGTTCCTGAGTAAAAGTTTATTCATTGAAAGTAATAAACTCGTCAAAGTTATGCTTTAACTCTAGGAGATTTTCGAAATTGCTTTTAACTGTGCAACCGTCTCGTATATATTAATATTTAATAAAACACCCTATAATTCATTGTGACGATTGAGTGTAATAGATATGGGATTTATTTCGGGGGTGCCAGATGAAGTAGTAAACTTGTGTGATTATGTCAATATTGCAAATTATTTTGTAAATATTGTGTAACAATTTAAGGAGAAACATCAACATTCCCTGCATGAAAACCATGGTCAAATAATTTGCTCTGTTTGAAAGATATCAAACATAGGAGTTTTGCACGACAGTTTATATCTAGATAGATTTACTCGAAATATTTTGTGCTTTTCCTGATAAGATTTAGCTCATTTTAACGAAAAAAACATGTAGAGATGTTTTCGGTGGTTTATTTTGGAAATGTTCGGAGAGTTTATAGAGCACGCTGAATGATTAGCACAACATTCTCGCTTGTATCACAATACATTCAAGAACACAACCGCAGTTGACTTATATAAAACCTAAATGACAACAGTTTCTGGGAGAAATCTACAGTAATAACAGTATATATAGGCTGCCCTCCGTGGTTGTTTACTTAGCAAAACGGTGGATGTCAGATTTAATATATTTGCAAATTAGGATAGTTGGAGTTTAACGGTATTGAATAATCTCGACCCGGATTTGGTCTTAGCCAAAATAAGGAGATGCGATTCTCATTGCTTTAGAATGTATATCAATTTAGAGGTAACCTTTCTCAGCCTGAGCCTTAACCTTTGATTGGGTGTATCATGAGAAGATTGTATGTGATTCATTAAATGTTTCGTGCAATCCTGATTTCAATGGAATCGAAACTTATATATTTAAACTACATTATAAATATCTTCCTTTGTGTGCAAATCTTGATATTGCCGAAACAGATTGAGGCTAGGACAACGTAGCCGTACATTGAGTCACTCTTCTTCTTTTTTAAAATAATTAAGAAAACAGTATTTGTCGTATTTACATGCTGCAATTATGTAAATGTAGCTCCAAATAATAATACCTAAACCGGAACTTAAATTGTGTTTGTATAATAATCAGTTTGAAAAATAGGCCTAATAGTCAATCAGTTTTAAGCAACATATTTGAAGTGTTATTTTCGTCACGATAATTATGGTACATCTTAGACAAATGTGTTAGACTGGATTTACTGACATACCACTTGCGGTTTTCAGGTGCCTGAAATCGTCCGCTGGATAGGTGCAGGTTTCCTAATGAGCATGTATAGTTACTGACATACCACAAATACTTCTTCTTCACATAAGGGAATATTGTGATAATTCTGAAATTAGTTTCTTAACCATAGCCGATGCAGTTATGAGTTCGTGTTCCTTACACAAACACATCACAAAAATGCTCCAAAGGTTTTTTGTTTTCATTTAATGTTCTAATACGTATTTAGATATGTCACCTGGTCACGAAAAACAATCCACTACGATCTACTAACGAGTAAACGTCTCGGCACAATCATTTCATCTGATCCACTGGCCCATCGTAGACATGGAGATAATTGGGCTATGTAGTGTCACGTAATGTGTAGAGCATGACCCTGCAGGCGGACAACTTCACAAAGACCAATACAGGCTGACCCAAGCACAACATATTCTACACGTCAGGTTCTTCTAACCAAAAAACATCCGAGAAGGAGTTATTTCTCCTGAATGATGATCCTGCATGATGGGTCGTGTCAGGAGTTATTGCAAATCACTCGGTTTACACGGAATATATAGCTCAGACTGGGGATTATCGGTCACCATTTGAAGTAACTAACCGCCAGTGTTATGACTTCTAGAACATGAGAACAATAATAGTTAAAACTCCGGGCAGTTCGTTTGGAGTGTGGACTCCCTCTTGGTTGCGTTATTATGCCAGCTGGTAACTGTCTTTTTTTCGATAGATTATAAAATCCCGAGGTGCAGGTCAAACTTCACTGTTGGGAAAGGTGGGTAATAGTAACTGCCGTACTATTGATGCGGCCTCGAACAAAAAGAGGTAGCTTACTACGATGTAATCCAAGGCGGCACGCTACCTCATAGAGATATGCAACTGCGACTTGGCTATAAATACATTATTATATTAAATGTGGTGATATTTATCTGTTTAATAGAAAAATACAGTCACCAAGGGAGAAGCGGAGCACGTGAATGTCAGACAGCCGACACCGTCATGCTAGGTGACCGCCCAATTCTCCACTTTAAATCCGGCAGACCGTTAGTATGGACAATGAACTGTGTAGATGTTTTCTTCCCCAGTGCTTTATCCGTGACACTACGCCGCCATTATCCCCACTATCTATATACTGTCCTCGGTCATGATGTGTGTTTGATGGTGTCGTGGTGTACGGTTTCATCATGTGTACGTATTAACATATTCACAATCGCATCACAGGTTATAGGTTTGCTAATCACGATTAGTCCAATAAGTTATAACACCCAATAATTAAAACGATAGCCATAGGTGGCCACGTTTATATATTATGTGATAATTGTCGACTTATCTTGTCAAAGTCGTAACCCTTGGGAGGGACAGGGAACAGCTTCCCGACCGGCTTCCTCTGCTTGGAGGAGGGAGGGAGGGTAGGGAAGGTTATTCGTGTACGCTATACGTTCAGTAATGACTACCGGTACCTCTCGCCTGTGGACTGATTCACCTTATATGGTGCGTCATCCGTCAAGAGCCAAAGAGTCGTTCTCTTCCAATTATTCAAGCTGTCTAAAATTAATAAATGTTTCCGCCTTGCTCGCACGTTCTCATTTACATTCCATGCGTTCTCAAGTTCCGTTGAATGTGTAACGCTTACTTCGCGCGCATTTCGTCGCATGGACTTGGTGGTCTAGGTTGCACCTGCAAAGGTAAACCCATCCCCGTGTGGCGGCCTAATCAAGCTTACTGGCTAGGCTACTATTCCAAGGTTACTTCCGTGATGCTCAACTGTCCCCTCTGCCGGGAATCGGAAATACCTCGTTACCGCCTTGGGATACTAGAGGCAGCGCTACTATACTTTTGAGTTGTATCATTGTTGACTTTCACTCGCCACGTCGAACCCCTAGATATAAATATCTATGACCCGATAGGTGAGAGGGTATCCCTGCCTTGGGTCCCTACCCAGCCCGATCGCTACTCCCAAACCCCTTCCCCTACCCCAAGCAAATTCGTTCAAGGTTCGACCCTGTATGCCAACTGAAATACGATCGAGGAGCTTGATACGGCATAACTAAACAAGTTAGTGACATAGTTTTCATGGCTAATTATACGAATAGGCTACATACGGTATATATTTTAGTTTTGTTGAGGGTTTTGTCAGTACGTACAAATGTCCATAGGCATGTACGGAATGCTTTAAATGTACATTCCCAACATAAAAAGCTACTTTAACTCGTAGCAAATGTCGATAAGATTGATCGTGTGGCTGGAACAAAAAGTCAAAATGTCTGAATACTACACGAAACGGCACCATGTGGTGACGCATGATTTTTACAGTCTGTAAAACTCAGTTGGAAGTCCCGCTTCTTTTATCACTTTGTAACTGGGCTAAGGTACCAAGCCCAACCTACAAAAGGGTGTTCGTGCATATATAAACCGAAGCCTAGATGTCATTACCGGATGACACCTTCGGTGTTACATTTCTTTACGCGCAGCCTTTCGATGGATGTTGACACATTTTAGAGACAGTGATACGAGCTACCGAAAAACTGCACTTCAAACAAAAAAGGGTCTGTCATTGAAACTGCAACGTCGAGAGGCATTGCTAAAGAATTGAGAGGAAAGACGAACGGTGTATGTAGGCTATGGACTTTTAAATCGTAAACCTGGTCATGGTTTCCATTCTGGTTTTGATTTATGTAAGTGCCACTTGAAACCAGTTTCCCTTTGTGGAATTCATTACAAGTGGAATTGGATGTGTTAAATTTGAATGAAGGTTTAAAAGTTCGCCAGTAATTCACGTACTGCTTTCGACATCCGTACGTCTTATGAAGATGATATCGTTTACTCATTTTACATTCAATATTTTCCTCATTTGCTTTCAATCGTTTTGAAAGTAATGTCCATATCCTCAATAGACGTACACATAAACCGTAAAGTTTATTACGAATCCTATATGCTCGTTTTGATTCTAATTCCTTGTCCGACAGACGATTCTTTGCTGCAAGTTCTTTTCAAATTGAAATGAATTTCAGAATGGGAGATGTGACTCACCTCAAACTGATGATCTCAAAATCAACTTTCACCAACACTGACAATACTCAAATGCGTAAAACGTCCGAAAGTTTCGCCCATGGAGCTCACAGGCCTTTAGTGTAGTACATTAAGGCTTATCGTGGATGAACACCTGCCTTTACAAGCCTTCTCTTTTCGACAAATGTCCAGAAGTTACGAGGCAGGCATGTACTCCATCCACCCCATGCTGCTCCCCACTTGATTGTACCTGGATCTGTGTCCACTTTCTTAAGGACCAAGAGAGAACAACCTGTTCAGCACCTCCGTAGCTGCCCTGAGCGAATTTATTGCGACATCAATAAAACCATGCAAACCCAAGGAAAATCTAGCCGAATCACCAAGGAAGACTGCACCCGTCACCACTGCAAAACAGCGGTGAAGTCATGTCTGGGGATCGAACCAGCGACCTTTGCGCTAATGAGCGGACACCCAGACCGCTACGCCCCACCATCACTTTGACGTTGTACCTAGACCCACATCATAGGCGTTTCGCGTCACACACTAGCATTGCCGTCTTTGTACGTAATTATCGCCATCCCCTCCATAAATCTAAATGTTCCGTCGCGGTCGAGTAAAAAGCTCACAGGTGTAAAGATGGTTCTATAAAGCAATATGTGTATTTCTTGACCACAAAATGTATATTTCTTTAAGGTTTTCCAACTTCTATGTTTTTTATTTAACACAATATGTTGCATTCTCTATGTATCGCTGAAATCGCTTTAAATCGACGGTCCTCCCAAACAGATCCGCACATGTGAGGGCAAATCAATATATTCGTTCCTTTTCCGTAAGTTAATTATTCCATCCGGAGCGTGTGGACTTTCTTATAACATACATAATGACATGCTTTTCATTTATTTTTCTCATTAGAGGACAAATGTACAGTAAACACCTCATTCCCCACCCTACCTCCAGAGACAATTTTAAAGCGCAAAGCTTCCCGGATACAGTATGTGGCCCTTGGACCTCCGTCAGGGCACTCGGGCAGGCCGATGAACTCCAATTAACGAGGGTTCACTTTACACGCTTACATTGACGCAGTAGGCAGTTGCATTGGTTTGTTCTTATTAATTTTTACCCCGATAATTTCACAATATCACTGCGCCATTGAGTACACGTTTATTAGTCAAATAATTCACTTACTACTTTCGTCAGTGCTACGTCTTATGAAGATGATAACGTGTATATATCGCTAAAATCGCATTATAAAAGCAATGTTTACCCTTAGGCGCAGGTGAGGACACATCAATGAATTATTATTCTGTTAACAGTAGAACTTGGAAAGTTACAGCAATATTCGTTCGTTTGGTGTATTCTCCTTCTTATTCTCTTTCTGTAAACAACAAGAGAAGGAAATGTACCATCTGAATCTTTTTGACATTTCTTGTAATAACATACATCATACAATTTTAACTATTCTCCTCATGACAGGCAAACAGTAAATACTTCACCCCTCACCCCGCTGTTATACTATTTTATTTATCGTTCTTCTTTCTTCATTCTCTCCACCGCCATCAATAAAAAACAACCCATCTCCTGAAGATGAATTCGGATTGCCTTGTAGGAAATTAGTTCCTCTCCCTCTCGACACGACAAGAACTTTACGACCAAAGTGACTTAGTTGGATCGATACTAGTACACCGCTGCACCTGTCTGGAGCTTCCTCTCAAAAATTCTACCACAAATATTGATCTCGGTAGTAGTTTACATTGCACTATGTGACTTCTTAGACGTCAGGATATCCGTAGGCTATTCACGTGTTTGTTTTACCGTGGCTTGCCTCTTTAATTTCCCATCGAAGACACAATGGAAACAAGAAAATGGGAATGTGAATGCCAGGAGATATATACGTCAGAGATAGACGAAACTAAAAAGTTAACCGTTCGTCTCAATACAGGTGTTGTGGAAAGTAAAGAAAATATGTTTTTTTTCTTCTTCAGTTACTGGACAGACATTTGGAGGTATATGGTGTTGGTAATGCGTATCTCATGTAGATCACGGGGTCAGAGCTAAGATGGATAATCCCCCCTACTCTCAAATAAAACACTGGGGGTAGTGAATTTTCGCCCTCCCCTCTCCAAGATATGAGATTATGAACATTTTCCAAAATAAGATTTTCACGAGACCGCGTCGCTCTCTGAAATTTCAAGCCATTCAGAAACCGGCGAAGAAAGTTGAAAAACATTACAAAACTAGGGTGAAAATTCCACATTTTCCGGCATTTCACCCGCAACTGACCTTGGAAAACATAATGTTTATGGTAAAGTTTTATGAATAATAAAATAATTAGGGGTATCACGATAACCGTAGAGGATTGATCAAGACGTACACGTTTTGGTTGGTAGAATAGAATGACATGTTTTCCAACATATCGGGAGGGTTCAAAAAGTGGTAAAGACCCTGCAAATATTATATGAGGTATGCATGCAGGTGTGGAAGGTATATAATAAATGAATTGCAATAAAAGTACACAGTCATTTATATTAATCCCACCAAATAACATCTCATTTAACTGGAATTTAATTAATGTTCAAGGAGGCTTTCATCTCAGGAAAAACAGAAACCTCGATAAAGACGCCAAAGATGCACCACAGCCCTTTAACGGATTTTAAAAATCCACGTTCCCGAGATATTGCTGTTTAAAGTTGACCACAAGTGGGCTGCCATTTGTCGATCACGTGATATCCTAGCCTTGCAAAGAGATGATACCACTTTCGTTTCGTTCGTAGTTTAGGTTTTTAACTGTTTACACTGAAATTCTCTCTGAAAAGTACCATGATAGTTTACTATGGAATATTTGTGTTCCACGCACTGATACCTAAAAAAAAGACTTGATATCAATATTTGCAAAAAATAAAGATAATTAGAAATTAAAGAGAATCTTACGGCGGAATCATGATTTCCTGATTCTAGGGCCGTTAATGGGAGATTGAGGTAGGGGGAATTATACTATCAGTGTAAATACTGCTCTGGTGCTAGGTGTGTGGCCATGCATATTCACAAAACATATCAAAGGCGGGGCAGGGGTGGGGGAGTGGGGTCTGGGCTGAATCGGATTATGTGTGATTGGTAGACGGTATTCGTTATGATGTAAGATATCCCGTAACATTCTTTAAATAAAAACCAGCGATCTCTCGGCAAATTAACTGAACTTGCCCTCGAATGACTCTTTGTAAAATTTAATTTCTTTCAACGGTCCAATAATATGCTATTCGTTCTATCCTCTTAGACCGCTGGCGAAAAGTAACGCTGTATGTATTAATACTGAATGGAATGTCTAGGGTTTTTTGCCTTTTTTTAAGCATATAATGTAATCGAAAGTCAATTACGTCGTCATCAGCTTTCCATTTCGTCCGATCGGCGACTACTCACTACTCGTAATTCTCGCAGCGGCTCTTGACCCCAATAAAGTGGTCAATTCGTTAGGGAAGTTGAAGTGGACGTCTCCGTAATTTCAATTGTTCCGCAGCAGTACAGGCTGTGGTTTTTTCGTACAAACATTGGGGCAAGACTCGGCAAGCAAACTTGAAGGAAAGGGCGGCTATTACTCTCTTGGGAAAATAAAATGAGAACGCTAGTGTTCATCTCTTTCGTGTAAGATGATTGTAAAAAGGTTACGAAAAACACCGATAAATATGTTAAGAATGTATATATATATTATATATATATATATATATATGCTAAAATCGTAAGCAGCGCAATGCCTCGTGATACACCAGTCAAGACATGTTCGTACACTGCTCTCCCCAGGTCACGTGAATAACAGTGTTTACTGTTCAAGGCAGGGTTGTTGATTTGTTACAGCTCAGTTCACTCTCATATACTCAGTATATGAGTGCGTACAGGTCCAGTCAACAACCTCACATTTCAACTTAAGTTACAGCTCATAATACATACCAATGTAGCTACAGCCTGTTTTGGTTCAAATCTGTAAATAGTGAAGATATTTGATGACAAGCTTTTTAAATACAGTACCTTAATTCATCTTGTCAACATGACGGTATAAAGGTAATATTTAAGTTTTTGTGTGTTGTGCTACTTGTAGTCGGGTACTTGTCCAAAACATTTTTCTTCTTATAGACATGATAGGCTATATTTATCAAAATGCTATTCAGATGTAAACAGTCTTTAACTTTGAAACGTGTTCGCATATATTCTGAAATCAAGACCACTTCGGTGGTATAATCGGATGTACACAAAAATGATATTGATCGAATTGATCATATTATGAGAGGGGGTATACCCCATGTGTCACCCTTAAGGTGATAGTCTGGTTAGAAAATCCATTTTGTACATCTCCTTTAATCTGTCTTTCACACCCTCCCCATATCTAATTTTGCATACCCACCTTCCTTCCCTCATTAATTAGCATTTGAAATTTAAATGGTCAAATGAATACATTATCTCAGAATCTCGTTGCCATGGCAACGGATGTATTTTTCCATGTTTTTTTCCACTTTCCAGAAAGCTAATTTAAGCAAAAGAGCTCATCTCTGTGCACTATTTGAAACGACTGATTCAATGAAACTAGTTTTGAGGTCACTAGAGGGTCAACATAACACACAGAGACAACAGTAGCTTGGCTTCATTACAAGCGCTCATATTTCATTGTGTACACGTAACTTACTCCAAAGGAATTTCATCTGCCAAAACTGAATTTATTTGAGTAAATTG
>JAODAG010206339.1:3246-13758 GCA_027574785.1 Orphnurgus asper | reverse complement strand
ATTATTATTATTATTATTATTATAATTATTATTATATTATTATTATTATTATTATTATTATTATTTGTATTAATGTTATTACTTTTGAAGGTTATGGGTTAAAGGCAAGGCAGTAACTGTCAGCTCAAAACAAATTTCTTTTACCACGGTATTACTGAAATTCTTTAGTTCCGAATTAAAGTCAATGTATTGTTTATTGTGTGGGAATTATAATAGTCCAACAGCGAAACAACTTTCGAAATTCATAAATTCTCCAAAATATTGCATTGTTTTCGCCATGTTGTATCGGCCCTGCCGGGAGAGTGTAACAGTATAAAACTATCAAAATATATAAAATAAACAAAATTTATTTTCTGTTATTCTCACAATGTCACGGCCGAAAATTGTTGCATGTTGTTCGTGAACTCATAAAATCGGTGACGCAACTACAAACCTTATCATATATTCTTAGCGGTACAAGCGATACACTTACAAGATGGCCGCTATTACGAAACTGCAGTCTTGACCGAAATCAGTGCGTTGCAAAGTACGTTGGCCAATACTAATCTGTATTTAGATACAGGCTAATTTTGTATTTGACGTCTAAAGAAACGTATTGAACGGGTATAGTCTCTTTAGAAATAAAGCGGTAAAGCACAATATGGCGTCAATTTTTGTCGATATAGCCAAATATTGGACGGATCCGATTTCCGATCTGACCATCCGTCAATCCTTAAGTTTTAGTAGTTGGTCTCACCTACCTTCACATGCCTGTATAGTCAGGAATTTTAACGAGAGAACCAACAGAATATAACAAAGGGGCGCAGTATGTGGTTCAAGTAAAACAATGGAAATCACAAGCATTTTGGCAAAATGTTCGGCAAATTGCGAAAAGGGATTTACAGTATAGTCTGCATGGGGAAGAAACTGTCCGTTTAGCCCTGACTTTAAAATGTTTAAAAGTTGTTCGCAGTACAGGTTGTTATCAAAGCTGTGCAGGTTATTCCAAGACACCTATACTAATAGTGCTTATCGTTTATTCTGTTTTGTATAATTAGTACAAATTGTAGTATCCAAGCAATTGCCCGCATATAGGAGATTTATTGTGCCGCGAACTTGATTAGCTTTTAACTGCGGACTCCTGATTTTGTTGTTGTTGTTTTTTGGCAAAAGCTTTGCTATAGACTATAGGCCTAGAATTTCCATTTTACGGTTTTAGAAAGCATAATATTGACACGGGTCACCAGTTCTGCAAAAAAGGTACCGGTAGGCTATTATTCTTTCCAAGAAGGTGTCAACTTGAGTGACTTGAGTCCACACAGCGTGCTCCTGGCGTGTACACCCGCGGCGGTGTGTGTATGTATTTACCACTCAGGCTTTGCGTACATAATATCGAATAAGTTACATAGGCTACAGTCCCATCTGCATACAATGTACACTTGTACACAGTAAAAGTATAGGCCTATACATAAACCAAGGGAAAGAAATACTTTGTAGGACAGCAAAATGTAAACTAGATGCACGAGCATCGACTTTTACTGAGAGATTAACAATTTCGCGGAATTGGTTGTCATTATCGCGGCGATGATCCTCCCTACAATCCTACATATAGCTAAATAGAAGATAGTCGCCAAAATAAAGACAAACATAGTATATGGTGTATATTACTTATATATAATTACGGTACTAAAGATAAGACACTAGTTTCGATCCGAAGGCTCAGGAACTGCATCACATATAATTCCTGCAGCGTTGTCATGATGGTGTCCTCGGCATGAACTCGAATACTTACTACCTTGAGGAGTTGATGGTGTCCTGCATATATTCACACATATTCTGTCTAGGTGAGTTGATGGTGTCCTGCATATATCCACACACATTCTGCGTAGGTGAGTTGATGGTGTCCTGCATGTACTCGCATACATACTGCATATAATCGCTCACATACTACCTTGTTGACGGTGTCCAGCATATTCTCACACAAGTACGGTACCAACTATGGAAGTTGTTGAGAGTCATTAGAATGGTTGATGCGTGGTACAACACCATGACGTCGTTATTTCCCTCTTTGAATTCCCCTACACCACACCCTCCCTCCCTTTCCCTCTAACTGCAGCATGTCAACCGACTGTCTGTTTATTTTTCTCGTTTCACAGAGTAAAAGATGGAAATCAGTTCCTCAATGGTTTGTGGCATTACTGGTGGTAACTTCTTTCACCTGCCTGGTCACAGATATATTCAGTTTGGATGTAAGAGTTGAAAGGGTAGCAGATCCCATAGTTTCAGAGTACTACGATGCAACAGCGACGGTTCATGACCGTTATTACAATAGACGCCGTACTGATGATGTTGCTTCGCAGACACTGTCATCAGTAGCATCATCCTTTAACCAAACTAGACAAGATATTACCTCGGAGGAGTTGCTTGACCCGCAGGAAAAACTGAGAGATATCAAGAAGTTAGCTCCAGAGGTACGATGTGAGATGAAATATTTCTTTGATATAATAAATTATAATTTATTAGAAAAACACGAATTCCGTAAAAAGTGCACTAGTCTAGTGTTTAGAAGGTAATATGAAGATACAGACCTGGTCCGGATCTATGACATCGACAAAAATCTATTTAATAATTGTTCCCATAAACAATTATTAAATAATTTTTTTGGTCAAAATCAGTGTAGTATTTGCCCAACTAGTAGTAATATACCGTCTACAGTGTTAGCAGTCACTATAGTTTAGTTATTGATGTACATACTACACAGATTTTGACAAATAATGATTTAACAATTGTTTTTCGGGAATATAAAATACTGGGGTTGTGTATCGTGGTTTGATGTGATGGAGAAATGATTGAGAGGAGTAAAGCCTTCCAGGAACGTAACTGCCGGCGTTGGTATAGACCAATTAAGTAAAATCGCATTAAAAACTATACTAGCATGTCTTAAGTTTATGATAGGCTTAAACTTTAGCTGTACCATTTCGTCTCCAGCTGTTCGGAAAATTTCCAGAACGATATGATGACCGTTTCAAGTCTCCTTGTTGGTACCAAAATACGTCACTACGATGCCTGCCGTACTTTTATTTAATTGGGATGCAAAAGTGTGGCACTACAGATCTATGGGACAAGATAGTTCAACATCCACAAGTTGAAGAAACACCAAAGGAACCTCATTGGTGGTCTTGGCGGAGACTTGGCTTTACTGGTACACCAATACATGTCAAAGAAGGTAGCCTACACGTATCTAAATTACTAACAAAGTAGGCGATCTCATGCGGAAATATTTATTTTCCTTCATATGTTCCCGGAAACTTCTTTTCAAATATCATGTTTCAATAAAACAATGTTTGGCAGCATCAAAATGTCACGTAGATATGTTAAGGTTAAATACAGAATGGAAACTAACGTATAGAACGGGAAATATGCAGAAAGAACTAACTGAATCAATATTGTCGTCTAGTATTGAGCATTTTTCTAACCATTTTATGAACTGCGAAGAACTCCACACAGCTAACTATTGCATATTTCGTAGTTACCTCGTAGTTTGTCGGTTACAACACCAGGGACTAGGAGAACGACCCACAAAGGAGACTAGAGCATCATAATAATCATCTATTTCTCGTTGTTACCTATTTTTCTTTGATAATAATATTTCATAAGTGAACTACAAAGAGCTCCATTACCGGTAGCCTATATATTAATTTGTTAATATGTGCTATTGATTTTGCAAACGTAGTGGCGTCTTCAGTGGGTGATGGTGCGATGTACTGAACATCTCTTTACCGTAATCTTCCATTCGTGCATTGCTGTTGCAGACAATCTAATAAAGAGCTTTAGCTAATACAGAAGAGTGGAACCGTACTTGTGACGCTATTTCGTTAACTTACAGTACTGCAGATTCGTAACATGACGGGAGCAGGAGACGATACGCCATTCGAGTGGTATCTCAACTGGTTCAGCACTTTTGCTGGTGACGGTGTCGAGCAAAACAAGAGAAAGGTTATTGGTGAGTTTTACTCTTTTCTTTCATCGATGGGAAACAGGGGTGACTTGCTGACAAGATTATGAAATATCATCGACAGTTGACACAATTCAGCGAGGTTCCATATTACGCATTATACTAAGACAGCCAGTATCGTATGGCGTTATATAGGAATAAAACTACTTAATTTATTTACAGGGTAAGGTCAAGGCAGGTGAACAGTCTTATCTCGAACCTCACAATTAATATCAACCTGCAAAAGCTGTACGAAAGGTTTCGACGCTAAGTCACCACCGATATGGGGGAAATCTGATGGCGCGTGGTAACCCAATCAATCGTTCAAAATCACGAATATTTCTTTCATTTTCATGTCATAAAGTGGTGCACATCAACAAATGATAGGAGGGGCCTTCAACCCACTTAGATCCGCGCATGTTCACAATCTTATTGACACTTTTCCCGACATGTACCGGTAGCAATTAAAAACGTTCAATCATCACAAATTCGATGATTTGTAATAAAGGAAAAATCATTATTCAGTAATCCCTGTTTTGGATTATTGTAATGACGCAGTCAAAATACTTACGCCAGCTTGATTCTGCAAAGCCTCCAGGTCACAGAAACGTCATTGCGAATGGTAACCACCAGACCAACGGCAAGAATCCAACTAAATGATCAGCTAAGTTCTCATGCTGTATTGGACATCAAGTATAATACGATTACGAATAACTCCATGGAATGATCGAGGCTTTACTATACAGTGGCGGATCGGATTCGGGAAGCATGCAATTGAACGAAAGTCTATGAAAATATGTAATCTATTAAAGAGTTGGAGAGCGCGTCCCTCTGCGCCAAGTTGTAGAGTAATAATTAAAAAAAACCCAATATCAACAACCTCGATATTGTCCTATTTCCAGGTGACGGCTCCGTTACAACCTCTTGGTTTATCGGACCACATTGGAAGACCATTTATCCCGAGGCTAGTGAACCGCCTTACGTGCTGGCAGACTTAATGCACGCATTGCAGCCAACTGCCAAAATAGTGATCATATTACGAGAGCCAGTCAGTAGGTAAGCAAAACTCATTCAGGTTGTAAGTCTCGCCTTGTTTTATTGTCGTATTGCTTTCGTATATATATATATATATATAGGCTATATGTATGTATGTATGTGTGTATATATGTATGCACATAGGCCTATATATTTATATATATATATTATATGTATACACATATATATATATATATATATATATATACATAATATATAGGCCTATATACATATAGCCTATATATATGTATATATATATATATATATCTGTTGTAAAAAAAAACAATCAATTTGAATATCAACATACCAATATCAACAATCAAATCAATATAGCGTTCAATCAACGGATGTCCTCTTTTTAGAAGTATTTTAACCTTCATTAAATTGGCGGTTGGTTTCTTAGAAGTTATAATTGAGAAGAGTATAGTTTATTGAAATTAATAAATCTGTCCATTTGACGCGCAGTTATATCGAGACACGTAATTAGGCCTTTGTCGGCCAATTTCTTAGCCATGGCGTCAATGAGATAGGTAGTTGGTCCTTTTGTTTTCCAGTCGGTGTCCTTGGTTTAAATCCTTTGCTGATTTCAGAGTTTCCCTTGTTATAAGCCTATGAAGTATTGGATCACCATTTAGAAAGAAGTAGAACATTTAGAACAGATAGATAGATAGATAGATAGAGACAGATGACAACAAGCATTAACAGAAAAACCCTCAGATATGTGCATGTTGCAGCCGATCTCAAACAAGACTTATCACAGGCTCATTCTTTTCGTTTACCTTGACATGTGGCAGACAATACTCAAACTATCTCTACGGTGATATTACCAGACTACGAAACGCTCAAAGTTTTCATCAACATGTCCTCAAAGAACTCACGGTCCAAGCGGAATGCGAAAGTAAATACTCTGCTCGCTACTGTGCATATTCTGCCAATAAATGTGTAAGTATTGAAAATATTCCTGGTACTTAAAATTAAAAAATAAATAAATAAGTAAACTTATCATGAACATTTATTCAGTGTCCATATGATATGCTTATTGATGGGAAACCTCGTCCTTAATTTAAGACCTTTTTGTGAGGTACATCCCCGTGTATATGAATATCTATTAAGGAGAAACATTGTCCACATGAAATTTTAAGAGGTGACACATCGTCCATGTTAAGCTTGAGGTGAAACCTCGTGCAGATGAAGTTTCAGTGGGCTTCGGAAACTCTTTGCAATTTTAGTTTCAGTTGACCTTCTTCAAAGAGTATCTTGTATATAGACCACATATTTTAGTGCGATCACCATGCACATGTCTAATTAGCAATCATGGAACCCGGGTACGCAGGAGGCGCGCGTCCCTATTTGTCAGATAACTCTCATTCCGTATTCGATTTCCTCAGGATATCAGTGATTGGCGCCTCCTACCATATGATTCTGTGAAAAGGGAACCCAGAAAAAAACCCAGAAAATAACCAGTACTTAATGGGATAATATGTTCTTAACGATCCTCCGGTGACCAAATAACCATCCTGATATTATTCCGCTGAAAGTTGGTGGCACTCAAATGTAGATCTGTGTTTGCTATTGCAGCTGTTGTAATGTTAGTTGCCTTAATTAACTGTCTTTTCTTTCCATCAAGTATATACCTACGCCACTGTATGTGTCACAATGCCTCCAGAAGCTGTGCAAAGGGACACATAAGCGGCGAGGGGTACGATTTTCGTTTAAAACGTGAACTAAGCCTGACAAACTGTTTATACTATCCAGACATAGATAGCCGTTTTGACATTCCCATGACCTACAATGGTTTCCATGATCCTACTCCTCTGAGTGATTTCATTATATTTCATTTATGTGTAACAATGAAAACAACTTATTACAAAACATGGACAGGTTCAACAAAGTTAGATTGCTTTGAGGTTGATACGTGGACACATATTTTCATCTTCACAGACATTAAAACACGGCATGTATTATTATTTTGTAAACGACTGGATTAAAACCTACGGACGAGAAAATATACATGTCATGATGCTGAGTATATGGAAGGAAGATCCAGTGAATGAATACATGAAATTATCTGCATTCTTAGAATTAGGTGAGTAACGTGCATGTTTGTTTGTTTTCATATATCACTCATACATACTATATATAACAAGCCCTTTAACGCATACTCAGAGTGAAAGCGTTTTCATTGGTAGTGTTTTCATTGTAGTGTTACCATGTGTATGGTGCGCGCCCTCCCGGTCAATCTTCAATGAAAGTATCTAGTACTTTACCCATACTAGAACATGGTTTCATCATTGCATGGAAGGCCCGGGCTTGGATTATTCGTAAAATAGCGTAAAATGCGTCGATCAATTGGCCAATTTATGCCCATTGATGGATAGTTTAGTTAATAAACAATGATTTTAGCCAGCAATTTGGGCTTCGCCATGTTGGTACGGATAGAGAACTGAGTTATACATCTACACATAGCTATACAAACAAGTTGGGTATTAAAACATATACGGTCTTCAATGTGAAACCAATGGTTATTGAACTGGTCACTTGTCAAGTTAGTCAGGATGTCTTAGTAATTCATTGTAAATTCTTCCTTCCAATATTCATTCATTCGGGTTCATTGTGAACTTAAAGTAATATCAAACTCTTTCGAGGAAAGAAGATCACTATTACGAACAAGTTTACCCTATGTTTAGTGTTTATAGGAAGCCTCTTCGGGTGATTTTATTTTATTATGTGTTTTGATTAAACAGTGAAATACATTTTGGACATCATTCTTGTTAATCATAGCTATTAATCGTAGCTGTTAATACACAGAGCAACCTGGGTATAGCTGTATAGGGTTATAATTGCAATTAATAACATTGGTAACGGGTTGTAGCTCAGGTTTATTATTTATTCTATATATATAGCAACAAATCGGATCATGTAGACTTAGCCTGGGATTTAATTTGAGAGTAATATACGTCAAGGTGGGTGATATGTATTATGTGCTATTGATTACAGATTGAGCTTGTAAAGTAATTTAAGAATATAATTGGTGTTGTTGTTTACGTTTTACTGTTATATGGCGCATAATATAGTATAGCGTAGCATAGCATAGTATAGTATAGTGTGGCGTGGCGAACATGTTGGACATCGAATATTGGTCGAAACGTGAAGGTTCGTCAAAGACTGTGTTCATCCACGATCAATACGGACAAAGTTACGAGGCTTCTTAACCTTTTCTATACTATACTAAGCAATTGAGCGAGATGTGTTTATATTTGTAGTCTACAATGTTGTGCAACCATTGATGTAGGGATGGAGGGGGGATAGGTGAATATTTCAAACTTGAAGAAAATTTAAATAATGCAACTCATGATTATTTCTTACTTTGGCAGTTCCTCGTGGAATATTAATTTGGTCTAATAGTGTTCAATGTTTCAAGACATCTAGACAAAGTCATTACAACCATGCTTTTGTTTTCTAATCAGATATACTATCCGAGGAAGTGATACAAAGAATAATTGTGTCCAGACCTGTCAAAAACACACAGAAAAAACGCATGATAGAAGCAGGCTCCATTTTACCAGACACGAAGATAATACTAGAAACTTTCTTTCGTCCGCTTAATCACAAATTAGCGAAACTTTTGAATGATACGAGGTTTCTATGGGACTATTAAAACAACGCGAAGTGTAAAGAAACAACCCCTCACCAGAATATCCCCACCCCTCTTCCTCCTCATTCCCAAATGATTTCAGTAATACTTGTAAAAGTGCTCACTATTTCCAAGATGAGGATCGAAGAGGCAAATGGACGCTTGAGAACGATATGCAGAATACGCCTTTCCCCAAAGTTAACAGCACACCACTTTCTTCTGTTCCATATTATATTCTATGCAGTGTATAAACTTTCGTCAGGGTAGATTTTCCTCTCACAGTATGTGTTTTGTATATATAATCTTATTCGTTGTTGATTCGTCCAAATTTCCCATATATGAAGTTCTATTTTCACGTTTTAAGGGATGAACCTTGAACCGCTATGCGATACGTCGTCAACTGTACAGTGTGTAGTACTAGTTTATGTAATGGGATTTATATTTGAATAAACACAATATATTACACAATATCGTACACACGCAAATAACCCAAATAAATCCAAGGTGCATACCACATGACTGAAAGGTTGCGGCCGTCAATGGTAAGGTGAGATTAATTATTGAATGACTTCCATTTCTTTTTAAACTCAATAACTACTAGTTACAAATTAGATTGGGTATCCGGTGAGAAACTACAGTTATATTCTATTTCTAAGTTCCATACAGTTGCTTTTGTAACTACGTATTACCTTCTCTCTACTGTGCCACAAATGAAGGTTTATATTAGATTTACGCGTAAGTTTGTGAAATTGCTCAACATTCCTTACCGTAGTTAAGCTTTTCAAATAAATTAAAGACAAAGTTCATGCATGGGATACCCATGACTATATATATATATTAAGCATTTTCAAGCCCAACATAGAAATATATAGAGAAAGCTGGTAATTTCTCTTCGCGAATCTAACATACCAATTATCCGACAAATCTGTCTGTGGGATATTGTTTTTTCGAAAAACAACGCAAATTTGTTTATAGAGCTACTTAATATTCATGGTAATCTAGAGCGCTTTAACTTAATAAGATAACTTTAAAATTGTATTTGTTTTCAAAGTATCCCAAATATTCTGTGTTGCATTTGACTCTCTTACTTTTGAAACTCGTTAATTCCAGTTATGTTAAAAGATTGCTCGTGTGTGATGATGGCCTGGCTTTTAACATGACTGCAGTACATCGGCGATATTTCTACTTTCTTCATTTCCCAAGGTTTTGAGTTTTTGAAAACCATCATTGGCACTTTTTAACGTTGATTGTTACTTTTTTGAATAATTTAAGATCATTTTTAAGGGACAACTGAACATCTTCACAACCTTCGATCTGCCTGTTAGGTCAAAGAGATCACTGGGCTAGTGTTGTGCCACGTAATATATATCGCATGGCTCTCTTGGAGGACGTGACCCCACGATTAACCAGTGCGGGCCGTCCTTAAACACCACCATATACAATACATGATCTTGCTGATCCAACATATTACAGCGTCAGCGTCTACAGCAATGCATTACCACATATTAATTGCTCCCTAAGCATGTTGCAATATCTTAATTATTTATCCAATACATTACCACATATTAATTGCTCCCTAAGCATATTGCAATATGTTAATTGTTGACCCAACATATTATGACATCTTCATTTGCTGACCCAACATATAAAACATTTTAATTGTTGACCCAACATATTAAAACATCTTAATTGTTGACCCAATATATGTTACAAACTAAAACATTTTAACTGTTCACCCTGCATATTAGTACATCTTAATATCTATGACCCAACATATCAAAAATCTTAATTGTTGACCCAATATATTAAAACAACTTAATTTGTTGACCCAATATATGTTACAATATCTTCATTGCTGACCCAACATATC
>JAODAG010206228.1:927-21693 GCA_027574785.1 Orphnurgus asper | reverse complement strand
ACTTATTTGAATTAATCAACGAGTCAAACCAAACAGCGCCGTTTTGAATCCGATGGAACTAATTAAATCGTTCAAAATTTGATCATCTTACCAATACCACAAGTCGCAAAGTCTGTCTTCTCTTTCTCCAAGGTTAACTTGATGGCGCCCGCTCTTGAGGCATGTTGGTTCTTCTTTCTACATGCAATTCCTTGGACGATGCTGATTTGTTCTAGTTCATCATCAAACCGTTCCAGATACCTGAAAAGATGGATGTCATCTTCTGTGTGGTTCAACCAATGTTAACAATAGTTCGGAGAGTAGAAATGTCACTTAGGATTTATAGTCTGAATAAAACTGTAATGTTGGTGAGTAACTACACTTTGAAGATTAGAAGTTGTGTCACATAGGATATGTATAGTCTGATTAAATTCTAACATTGGTGAGTAACTAAACTTTGAAGATATTAAGTCTGTGTCACCGAGGACATGCATAGTCTGACTAAATTGTAATGATGGAGAGTAACTATGCTTTATGATGCGCATGCATACCGTTCCACTAGTTCACAGAGGTCCTTCTTGCTGTAAGTGGTTGTCTTTTCATCCAGATGGTCTTTGACCCACAATAACTTCCCTTGAAGAACAGATTGCTTCATTGAAGTTTCTCTGTGCACCCTTCAAAATGTAAAACAATACAATATTGAAAATGTTTCAATGATTACATCAGAGATAATCAGGCATGTTAAAAAATAAGTCATGTTCAGGGTGGACATGATGAGATCACACAAAAATAATTGCTATCGGAGGGAAACCAGGCAAGCATCGCTTTAAAATACCTTAATGAATTATGTAACTTTAACAAAACGGAAAAAAGCTACCCCTACCATTGACCAGAAACATTTGAAATTAAATATGTACCGGTCACTATGGAAACAAATCATTGTATAGTTTTGTGAGGGTTAGAAAACCTCAAACTAGGGTCATAAAGGAACCTTGTCCGTGTTGATAGTGGATGAACGCTGCTTTAAGAAGCATTCTCTTTTGAACAATGACCAGAGGTTAACGAGGCAGGCATGTACCCATCCATCCCATCCTGCTCCCAGGAACGCAATTTAATGAATCCGATGGATGTACAGTAAGTGCCCTGTACCTTGATCAACAACACTGCACTTCAGCTGTGCTGAAAGAAGTTTTTGCGACTGAAATTGAACCAAAGAGCTAAACACCATGGAAGAGCGGATTGATCACCACTGCAAAGGAGCTGTGCTGAAAAAGTCATGCCTGGGGATTGAACCAGCAACCTTTGGGATTAGAAGCAGACATTCACACCACTAGGCTACAGAATTCTATCCTTCAAGATACCTTTTCTTTCTAACCAGTAAAACTTATTAGGTCTGCACTAACAAAACAATACAGTACTTACATATCCTGAAGGAAGCACATGGAGTAATATGTCCCAGAATTTAATTCAAAGTCTGAATTAGTAAGATTTCCAGTACTCTTTGTGATTGTGATCAAAGTTTCTTCCTAACACTATTATGGGTACAGTGTGAAGTCAGAGCTTGTTAATATTCCTTCTAGTTCTACGACCTGGAAGACACCTTTTATGATATTTAAGCTTCTGATTGTAATATATGATGGAATCCAAACCACTAGTCAGCTACAGTACTGTAGTTATTTAACATCAAATACCTGTAGGCTGTAGTATGTCAAAACGTGTGGAAAATGTCAAGGTTGAGAAGGGGAGGCAATTTTAATCATTTGAATTAGCAGAAGGCAATGTGAATCAACGTGATTTATTTCTATGCTTCTGCATTTCCAACTAGGTTTTGGGTTTGTCTTTGCCATATACCAGCACAGAAGAGAAAGCCCCATTACTTATCCTTCGGTGAAGGAGAAAGGTTCCTTTGAAGTCAGGAGACTCAAACTCTGAGTGACTTGAGCCTCAACATTGTACAACACTAAGGCCAACCAAGAAAAATACTTACTTCTTTAACTTTTCTTTGTGGATTTCTTTACCACCAACCTTGTCAGCCTTACGTGAACTGGGGTGAATGACCTTCTTGGTTCTGGCATGTTTGGCTAACTTTGGCTGTAACGAAAATAAACAAAAGATATCCTGGATGGTGAGTTAATATTTACGGTCACATTTTGAAGAGTTCCATACAACTTTGGGGCAGAAAAAAAAAAAAAGAGAAAATTAAAACAAGACAGGATATATCGACCATGCAATCACAACTTGCACAACTACATGGATATGATACTATAAGCATTGTGCATGTGTCTGCTCCACTAGCTTTTGGTAAAGCCATTGACCTTCTAGAGGGAAAAGAATACTGCCTGCAGTCTGTGAGCATTCTTTGTTTATTCAAGCTGTCACCATGCACACACAACTATCTTGTGCAGAGTGGTCATTAATCAGAGAAATTTATTACTGGGGTGGGTTTTAATGACCCATTTTTAGCATTACGGACTGGGGTCCATAAGAGAAAGGTATAATTAGAGCAGGCATCACGTCATGTGGGGGTGAGACCGAAACTCCACAGCATTTAAGAGCTGAAATTATTCCAATGGCTGTGCAGTGGTGCACAGGGGTCGGAAGTCATTCTGCAGCCTCGGGAAACGTTTCTGTTTTAGGGAACTTATTCACGATGTCAGGAGTTACGAATGTATTATGAGCTGAAACACCTCTTTAAGCCAAGCTGTACGCAGTGACTTAAAAACTAAATCTTGATTGTAGTGAGCATGGTTTTCATACAATATTTGAAAAAATCTGAAATTTGGGAAGAAATTTACCTTTCAAAAATTCTAGTTGACATAATGATGGCCATCGCTATAAAACAATATCATTAACAACATTCCCTTTTAGCTCCGTGGATGTCTCCCTGCCCCCTCCAAAACCATGGGCACAATATTTGTGTGGCATGTAGTCTCGGATTCAACTGGACCTCCCCTGGCTATGTTGTGCCGATGAAAGCCAATCAAACTAAACTATGCAATAATTCCCTAACTGTTATGCCTATATACAGTACTAGGCTATAGTACCATCAAGAGTAAAAATGCTGTTCCATCTATCTTAGTAGTACTAGTATCAGCATGGCATAGTACGGTGCAGATATGACTCATGGTCATCTCAAACTCCCTGTTATTAAAGTATATTACTATACAGTAGTACTACTGTATGCAGTAAATAGTATGACCTCATCATTAACGTGGCATTGATCGAGGACTGAATGGAGACAGGAGATGCCTAGACCCCCAGTTTGAAGTAAACCCCTCCTCCGTGACAATCATAATAAACAGTACAGTAAGGTCTTTGCATGGACCGTAATTAGATGAAAATAGTATAACTGTGTAGTAATCACAAATAATTTAGTACCACTACCCTGTGTGCGAGTGTATGCTACAGTAGCCTACATAGTTTATAATTTACAAAGCTTTATTCATACAGTATTATTAGTACTAGTTGTGTCTTGTCACAGCTATGTAGACACAAAAGTCCATGGACCTGTCATTTGAAGGATATTTCACTCAATTTCTCGTGGTATATATTACAGCCAATCACTCAGTAGAAGACTAAAAAAATATATCGCAGAACCAGTCTAGGCCTATTGACAGAACGGGAAGCATGTCAACGTGCTCTCATTCTAGCCTATGTATGGAGTTTTCATGAAAAGTAGCCCAATCACCGACAACAGTTTTCGACCGAAATAAAATTGTATACCATTTTGAAAGATCTTTGTGACAGATTCAGATCTGGAGAATGGCTTCAAGATTGATGATGGTTTGATATACAGCAGAACGAACAACCAGCAGCCTGTAAGCAGCAGATCAGGTAGCATAAACGTATTACCAGTTTCCTACCTCTGCAGAGTAGTGCTACCACCCTTGCCTGAACACTTCTCATTAATCTTGTTTGCAATACAACTTTACAAGTCCGTATGTATATATAATATTTTGGTTGCGCTAACCGTGATTGCGCCCTCTAAATTAAGGTTCGTAAATGATCTGTTAGTCTATAATTGTATAGGTTAAGTGCTGAAGGGATATCATAACCTCTATTAGGTAAGTATTAATTCACACATAGCCTGCAGAAGGAATTTCACTAACGGCGCATGCGTTCCCTCTTCATTCACATACGCAATGATCTGACAATTAACCAATTAACCTTGTACTAGAAAAATGATATTGAAGTTTGTACGCTAATCGCAATCCCTGTTACTAAAGAAAGTAATATGCTAATACAGAAGATTTTGTATCACCTGGTCTATATATATATACTTATTTTGTTCGAAATGTGATAGTGGGAGGGGGAAGGGGATAGGATATGTGGGTTGCACTGGACAATAAGGGAGGCGGGCATCGGTCTCTGTACATCACATGGATTACATTTTAATTAACGATACATTGTTACCAAAACATCTCGTACCGGGTGGAAACAAAGTGTATTATCGAGTGCAGGACAGTGAATAAGTTCCTTACTTTTCACTAGGTTTGTTGTTAAAATGTATATCGACAACGCTGTTTGAAATGCGTAGCAACTAGGAAAAGAAGGGACGCACCAATTCAGCTTAATGCGAGAAAACGTTCTCGCATATCGCTCAGGCGGGAATAATTCTGTTCAATGTTTGCATCATTTGGAACGATGTTGCCATGCTGGAAGTAAATTGAAGGGAATTGATTTCTAACTTGAACTGCCCGTTGATGTTATAATAAACCTACACGGTAAATGGTGCTTACTTTAGAAACAGAAATATTAAACGAAAGTACGACAGCTATAGCCTACTGCCGAAGTGTAGGTATGCAAATTGCTTCTCAAACTATATTCTAAACATATATTCGAATTAATGTCCATATAATTATATTCGAATTAATGTCTGCAATAAAGCGAATTATAATGTCTACATATCATTCGATTTTTTGTCCGCGTATATCGAATTAATGTTTTTATGCATCTTAAATTAACTGTGAAGAAAATCGCAAAGGTAGGTGAAAATACCAATACAAGAAGTATGTTTTGTAAACTAAGCGAATTTATTATGTTAGTTATTATTAGTGCAATTGAAATAATTTGAAACAAGATACACATGAGGCAAATAACTTCAGAACTGCACAAGGCTGTCTACGGGATGGGAGGCAATCGGCAACTTCTGACACAGACGGGCGGCACAAAACGCTACGCCGTTACCAAACATTATGTAAATAATTAAAATACCGAACAAAAGAAAAAATAAACAATGCCAACACGTTGAAACAGTTATCATTATAAGATTAACAACGATATAGGTAATAATAAACGTGAATGAGACCCAATGATCCTTTAGCTGGGATAGTAAGAGAGTGATACCACAGCGTTATACAAAGCAAACAACTTGCCAACATGTATAAATCAGTTATCTTTATAAGATTAACAACAATTATAGGTAACAATAAACGTGAATGAGCCCCAATGGTTGCTTTAGCTGGATACACAGTGATTTATAGCGTTATACAAAGCAAAAGCAAACAAGTTAAAATGAGTTTGGCGACATTGCCAATTAAACAAGTCTAACATTAACAGCGATTTATATATCATTAAAGTTAACGTTAATGACAACCACTGGTTAGGCCTACTTTAGCAGTGATTTACAGCCATATACAAAGCAAAAACAAAATCAAACGAGTTAAAATGAGATTTGGCGACACTGCCAATTAAAAAAAGGTATAAGATTAACAGCGATATATATGTATCGTTAAAACAGTAAAACAGTGATAACCCAGTGATTTACAAAGCAAAATAAAAGGTTAAAAAGAGTTTTGGCGACATTGCCAATTAAACAAGTCTAAGATTAACAGCGATCTATGTAACAAAAAAATGTTACCGTTAATGACACCCAATGGTTACTTTACCTGGGAGAGTAAGACAGTCATTCACAGTGATAAAGCTAACATTAAAGGACAAAGACACCAAATGGTTAATTTCCCCTGGATTTCAGGTTTACGGAAGCATATTGCTGCCACGTAAAAATATTTTTGAACGTTTCGTAATTACGAAAATCTTTTTAATTCAGTTGTGCTGTTTCATACTTCCGCAACATGGTGGTAGCCTACATTTGACCATTGGATAGAACTGACCCGATGGAAGTTCTGTAACATTGTCTGTTCTAACACTGTACAAGTTGAAAATGCAGTCAATGCGGTCATTGAACTTTAGCGTTTGTAACTTGCTGTCTCCAATGAGATATTTAAAATTGTTCGCGCGGGACAGATCTCGCACGAAAAGTTATTAAGTACATAGCGCTTATGACAAGTACCATACATGGTATATACGGTATATATGCACATCCTGAGTTAGGTGGCTCTTAACTGAATGCAACAGTCCTAACTCGGTTATTTTTCTTTTAGCTAGTACTGTAGTATTCAGTTCATTGGCGACTTTCACACAGGGCTGAGCAAATATACCGTACATACCATGCACGTGGCATGGCACGAGCGCTATGTACTTTTTAACTTTGGCGCGAGATCTTCCGCGCGAACAATGTAAATATCGGATGAACTGTCGTAATATTTAAACTGAATGGTTGATTTTTAGTTAAATGTAACTGAATATCCTTCACCATTTTATGAATTATATTTTAATACAGAGCATTTTTAGCTGTAATGGAGATTTTTTGTGGTCACATGTTAAGTTTACCTAAATAGACCTATGCAACTATTTTATTATAAAACAATTTAAATAGGATTTTGAGCTTAAATATGAATTATTTTTCTCTTCCCTGAAATATTAAGCTAATTATAGGCTTACAGGCTCGTTTTGAATTTTGCCCAGTACAATTGAGTGCGGTATCATATTCCAGTACAATTGAGTGCGGTATCATATTTCATTCCAACTATATATAATGGTATTCGACGTTCAGATATTGAGATATTCAAATATTGGCAGATGTTAATACCTGTATCGTTTGACACCAAGATATGGTAATGTTATGACATCTCAGTTTCGTCCAATCTGATACGTGTCGACAATTTTGCACCAATCGGTAATACGATATTGAGTAACTAAGGTCCTGCATGTTGTTTACAAGCCAAGCAATAGAGATATGTTAATTGACATATTCATGTCAAGAAGAGCTATTGAAGATATTTCAATCCTGTATCGTAAAATCAAAATATTGTCATGTTAAAAAATTTCTTCTCTAACTTTATTTCACCTTCTTGATACTTCTTGAACGTTTCTCAGTGAAAATATTTTCAAATACAACGATACACTATCTCAAGAATCGGTATTATAATATGCAAATTTGCTTTATGGTAGGTGCCGTGACAGTTCCGCGATCTTAATCTTTGACAGAATAAGTAGCAACAATGCGAAAAGGCAAAATCAAAATAAAGGATATAATACGGGAATTCGTTTCTCTCTTGAATATGTCAATTAACATATCTCTACCACTTGGTTGGCAAACAACACGTGCAGGACCTCATTAACTCTCAATAACTTTATACCGATTTGTCGACATATCAGACTAGTGATTCTCGTGATCTTAATGGAACGAAACTGAGATATGGAGACCATATGTCATAACATTACAATATTCTCTGGGAGAAGGTACGTTAAGGAAATTAAATTTTGTGTAATGTCATGTGTAAGTTATTGCCCAACCTTTAGACCAGCAAATTATATCCGGCATAACATCGAATGGTATCATGTAAAATTATTATCTCCGAGTAATCCTGACCATACTAAGTATAGGCTTTGTATTTATATATAGAAGTGCTTTAACAATGATGTAACAAATTGCACAAACCATTCCACGCCGCCACGGTTCAGGTTCGTTTCTAGCCAGATAAGTATAACAAACAGTCTCTTTATCAGGAACATACTTCTATTTTATCAAGACTTTGTAAAACCGGCGAAGGTAAACTAACTTCATCACGAACATATTTTTATCATTAGAAACTGTCAAATCCTTACCCGCTATGTTACATAAATAGATACCGTAATTCGGTAATTGAGTGCATTAACACCACAGAATAAATGAATTTCTACGAGGCTTATGTTGCCATACTGTTAGAATAATATGTTTAGCTTAACATACGTTAAGTATACGTTTGGCATTAAGGCGTCTCCGAATCCTTACAGTCATAATCCAAACAAACATTATAGGTAATTGAGAGCATTAAATGCAGAATATATAAAAAACTAGGCTGATGTTGCCTAACTGTTACAAGCTTATATACCATGCTTATAGTTGTTATAATGCTCTAAAAATGAAGACAAAACTAAACAACAAAAGCTCAATGAAATGCTAACGATCATAGAATAACAGGGAAACGTCCACAACTTGCTAGGAATCCCACTCCAAAGTAGCGTGGGCATATACTTCACAATTTTATTTATCTGTCAGTATTATACTGTGGTGCACGGTAGTACGGATAATCTTGACTATATATTGGTCCATCTAAGTCCAGTACAGAGTCACGATCTTGCAGGACAGAGCCATGCCTCCCATCAGTCTGAAAGAAAAGCGTTAAAAAAAACTGTATGTAATATTTGTCAATTTAGAACTTTAGTTCCGTACAGGAAGAATGTTTAAACTTTCAGAAGGAAAAATAATAACTATTATTCAGTGTACTTCACCCATTGCATCTAATGATGTATTCATTATCCATACGGCAAAATTAAGGCCTTTTTTTTGTTAAAGAATCTGGGCTTTAAAACCAACCAACCAACGACAGCAGCCACTTCCCAACCAACCCAACCGTGTTTCGATCTGACTGTTACTACAAAGGGGACCATCGGGCCAGTATATAGTACGTGACACGTAATGTGACTCTAGGAGTTGAGTCGTAATGACTCTAGTGTTGACTAGTAATGACTTCTATCTAGTGTTGACACGTTATGACTTTAGTGGTTGGAGGAAAGGACCAATCCCCCCCCCAAGTAACCGGTAATCTGATACAAGGAATGATTTTTCGGATACAGTGTATCAATTTTTGGCTGCTGTGACAGCTACTTTTATATTCCTTGAGAGGCGGAATATATATTCGTTCCAAGTTAAAAACTAAAGATAAGTGAAACAAAGTGTGTTATCAGCTTTCTGGATAGAATAGGCCTAGGCCTATATGCAAACGAAATTTACCACAGAAATAGTATCAAGAACTTGCCTAAATCTATATGTAAATATATTTTTCTACGCTGACATCGTTTTGTTTTCGATGTCAAATTTCTCGCAGGTAAGTTAACCGTTTCAAAGTAAGTCACCGCCATGAGTTTTTCACCTACTTTTTCCAGATAATCAACTCATGTGCAATGATGTCCTAGTTATGCAATTAACACTCTACATGACACTCAATCCGTCATTCATAGTTCCTGTACGTTTTAATTCATAGAATGGCAATTTGAGAGTGCCAACATATTTTACATATATACCAAGTTCTCTTTACCATTCTGTTTACATATATACGGAGCACCATCTGTTGTTTCAACTGAATATACACAAAGTGATATCGCATGGCCAAAGTGATATCGTCATGTCGAAAGTAAAATCCGAGCATACCCAAGATAAAATGACATGGCGAAAAATCTTGAAAGTGAAAACGACTTGTCTAACGAGCGAATGACATACTCCAAAGTGATAAATGAAAACCGATGTAAAATGCCATAACGACATCGAGTTTGATTCATTAACACCATCCATTCCATGATTGACAGGCGAGTAAAATTACCCAAAACATGTGTAAAATATACCAACTAGTACAATTATGGTAATATAATTATGTGTAATATAATTATCAATAATTAAAAGTAATAAAGTTTTTATCAGATGAGGAGTTCGCTAGCTGTTGACCATCGCCTCATACAGTCTTTCATCCATTATGAACCCGAAACAAAACACTGATGTTTTAAGGTGAAAAAAGTTGCACTTGTCGCTTAACGACATTTCTTCCCACCTGATTAAACAAAGACGCTACTTCATCAGGGCCCATGTAAGGGAAACGGTCCTGCGGCTTCTGCTTCTCACGTCTGGGGCCAGTGTACTTGGATGCACAACCAACGTATCGCCCTTTAACCTAAAGATCAAGTAAAGTAAACTTTCAAGTTAACATGACTGTGCAGGCACGTAACAAGCAAATTCATTCCACCAAAAGTAAATAAAACGTTTGTGTGCAATAAAAGTTCTGTAATTCCTGTGTGCTAGTCCTATACGTGCGTTTATTAACTTTGTTTGAAAAATAATTTTCTGAATTTGTAAGAGTACAATGCTCTTCTTCCTCAGATGCTACATATTTGTTAAAACAACATCTTAACAACAAATAGAAAAAAGCCAAATCAAAATACAATTCTCGCTTAACTTGCTTTACTTTTTGCCACTTTGCACAGGTACTGACTGCCATATGACATTTGCTTTGAAAATTATGAAATTTTGACCCATTCTTTAATAGCTTCACCTTTCCTAATGAATTGAATGCCTGCACATAGGGACAAATTTTAAATGTAAAAGTAAGTGTCATATCAATTTCTAAATAAGTTTTATAAATGTTTAAGTCGTAGTAGAAGATATTAAATAGGCAACTACTTGCCCATGCCAATGCAGCTTCCACGGTGTCCAATACAAAGATATGGCACAGGTGCTTTTTTTTGGGCAACCAGGATTCGAAAAATTATTTGGTTTTTCCAACTTTTTCCACACACAAGCTTAAAGCAGTTAGATGCTGCAACCACGACATTCCGTTAGGGTGTTATTTTTTCAACTTAAACAACCATTGGATATATTCGGACACCCCGCACAGACATACGCAAAAGGTTAAACATGTATTTATATTTCACTTTAAAATCTGCAATGCCTCTATAATTAATGAAACTTCAAGCGTTCGACCTCTTCTCCCTGTAGATTCAGCATCATCTTTGCATCCTCCAGCTCCCTTCGCAGAGACTCCAACTCCCCGGCTGCTCTCTCTCGATCTTTACGCTCTCGTTCGAAATCATTGCGGTATTGAAGGACCTTTGGAGAAAATAGGACAAACTCTGGTCGTGGTTTCAGTGGATGATGATATTTGATGTAGCAAAAAATAGCCAGCCCTACGACAAATAGCAAAATGACTTACGGAGTAATGGCTGACCTTAGTGAAGGAATCGAATATGGATATGTTTTCATGTAACCTGTAACTGGATTAATCTAACATCACCACCATCTCTTTACCACGATATTTACACCATTCCTATACTCTCGTCCTTTTGGATAATATCATGTGTAATATCGGTGGTGCGTAAGGACGGTCAGCACTGGATAGTAATCGTGGGACTATCCTAGCTCCAGCAGAGCCCTGCTGCAGGAGCTACACATTACGTGGCACTACAACCGCCCAATCGGATCTCCAGTCTCTTTTACAGTCCGATCGAAATAGGATTGCAATAGGATTGGGAAGCTGGTAACGACCAGTAAATCCTACGGAAAGAAAGTATCAACTGTCTTCTGTTTCAGTTGGTAAAGACATACCTGCTCTTTCAGAAACATTACGTCTACATCAGATGAATTTTCCGACGGTGTGAACACAGGTCTTGATGATTTGTTTACAAGCTTCTCTGACCGTTCCCTTTCCCTGTGTCTGCCATATTCCTTCTGAGGGGGTGGCCTGGCTTGAGTGTGCACCATGTGTAACACTTCTTGTATTGACTCTCCGGTGTGTTGGTTATGGGCGCTACTCGCACTCTGTCCGAGATGTCTGGTTGTGGTTTCTTCTCGTCTTTTCTCCTGTTGTGAGAAATAAACACATGGTGCATGAGTAATGCAACAACTTTATTCACTTGTTTGTGTCCTTGTTATAAAACGAACGACAAACGTTTCTCCAGCAAATGTGGAAGTATCATTTGTGTAGATATTAATACATACCGTAGTCTTCAAAATTATGTATGGAATAGAACAGGTTGTTGCAATATAATACGGCTATGAAGCTCACTAGTTCAGTATTCATATGGCAAGAATGTCGTGTAATACGGTATGAATATAAGCACATAAATGATAAACTTCGCACTGATGTGGTACCACAGTCCTGGAAAATTGCTGACACCATGCATTCTCCATGAGTTACCAACTTAGCTTTACTTACACTACCAGAAGGCTTATCCTGTTTGCTTCTCGGGCCTGATTTGAGCAAATCTTTGGAGAGTTTCTCAACTTTCCTCTTCTCCTCGGCGAGTCGTCGTAGTTTTAACCGAAGTTCACCATTATCATCCCGTAGCTTCTCAAGCTCTTTCTAGTGATAGAAGGAGAGGAGGGTTACATTATAATGATTTCAGGAAACTGCCTAAGGTATAATGTATTCAAAGGTATAATGTATTTAATGATGAGTCAGTGACTAGTGTTGGTCACATTACGAACACTTAGAAACTATGTTTTCTGGCGAGTACCTGAGTTTCCGAAGCGTGGTTCTCGGTAGCCATCAAGATGGAATCCATCTGTCTGCTCACGTCAGAGGATGAAGATTCTGCCTCTTTAACTTTCTTCTCCAAACGTTTTATGGTCGCAGAGTTTTCTTCGCTCTCTAGTTTGTGGTCATCACGTTGCTTGCGGCTGAAAGTCTCCCATGAACGATTAGCTTCGATGGCCTGATACAAAAATGACGAACGGAATATACTCACTTTATCACAGTTTCAGCTTATAGTTTACAAGGGCAGATCGGTAATGCACGACGAGCCAGTCTACCGGAGAGATTAACTTCCTCACCATACTTGAGGTTGTCATCAATAGTCACACCTTTAAAAATGATGGTCAAGAACGCAGCCAATCGAAGCCCCATCGTACTTTCCCCTTAGCGGTCGGGGGCTGCTTAACATTGTCAAACCTGATGGTACGAATTAACAAGCACACACACACACACACATCGATTGATGACAAGCCATAGATTCAAAATCGCACCATGCTAAGCATTTCATGACATCATGCATCTTCAGGATTTAGACACAAACGACTATGGACAGAAAACGTGCCGGTATTTACCGAATGAAATGTGATCTACAGTCGGAGTTTTGCAACGACCCGATTCCCGAGAGTTCTTTATCCAATCCCTATACTACCCATGTTATGTTACTTATGCTCGGAAGTTGAGCTTATATAAACCTCCTAATTTCTCCTTCCCTCGTTCCGTTTCTCCGGTTTCTGTTTCAATTTTTCAAGACAAGACAATTGTCGAGGAAACTTTGGGAACCTTTTTTTCTTCATCTAATGATCGCCATAATTTGTAGCAGTATATGTTATCCTTCAGTTTTACGGCCTTCTTCTTCTTGGCCTTAAATGTCAATGAAACTTACTTTTGCAAACATGGTCCAGGTCGCTATACTTTGGTCAAGTGGGTGTATAGAACTCGTTCTGAATACATTGGACTACTACAAATTACTACTGACTGATAGCAAGGATTTATGTGTTTAAGGTTCAACAAAATTACACCATACAGCGACTTGATACTATTATTATCTTATTAAGGTATTACTGTGCAGTTATATGGTTTTCACCTCTGTGAGATGGCGTTTGACTTTCAGATAATTATCCCGTTGTTTCTTGAATTCCTCGCGTCTGTATCCGCTGCGACTATCCTCTCCATGCTGTGGGTAAAAAGCAAAGAGTTGAAACTTATAGCTTAACGTTTTTGTAGTGTATACATGTTTAACGTTGACGCGTACCTTCTAGTGTATCTGATGACAAATTTATATATTTACATGATGTATTGCGAGTGATCATGGTCAATTCATGTGTTCTCTTCCACTATATATTTAAGGAAAGGTAACATTATAGCAGAGATTAACAGATTTATGTGTTACACATGTGTGTATACAGGGTACCATTTGCTAATATAGTGTTTAAGTAGTAAAAAGTAAAAACATACTTAGCATTGGTTTACTGTAAAGTTTCAAATGAGAAATAAAACCTGATTTAATGAGCGAATTTCTCTTCACGTTCAAACTCTCCAGTTTTCTGCGTTGTATAATTCCCATCCTTTTCATTTGATTGTTTGTTGCAAACTGATTGATGAGGGGTAGGTGCCGGTCTACGCTACATTAATTGATGGCATATGCATACTAGTTATAAGACTTGCTTTAACTCAACTGCAACGGTCTCCGTGGGTGAAAGCTTACCACGTGGTACAGGATTTCGAGCAAATTGCTCAAACGAACACCGTTACAATACTTATATATGTCGTCGAGCTGATACAATCTCATTCGGAGAGACAATCATTCAGTAAACAATGTATGTCATCTCCAAAGACAAGCCGATTTTTAAATAAACCAAACCCTACCCACACTACCATAATGCCTCGATGTATCTTTTACCAAATAAAATGTGGAAATTACCGCATTGTCTCGACCTGTGGAAGTCTGTGAAGGTGTCTGTTCTTCTTGTTGGGTGGGTGGGGTAGCAGATGTTTTCCTGAATAACGAATTTAAGACGAAATTAAATGTGTTGCGTATTTTTGCAGAGGAAATTTGTGATTTTGCACATCAAGTGTATTTAAAGATTTGTTCTGATATTAATGAGCTACAATGTCCCATAAGTCAAATATTGAATTATGCTATATATTCACTTTCCAACGAATTTATCAGATTATATCAGAATTCCACAATCAGTACTCTTCATCAAGTTCTCTTCATACGGCTGCAGTAGTTGCTTCTCGGTGAGTTATTGGTCATTATACAACTAGATTATGTATTGTATTTCGAAGAAGCGCTAATCATAATTTAGAAGATTAATAGCAATTGTCGTGAAATGTGACAAATGGTTCAAGACAGATGACAGCAATGAATTATGTTGTATTTTCTGTTGGAGTTATTTGCCAGTCGTTTTCTCAACTTCAGAAATTTACAACCAACGAAGCTCATTTTAATCAACTAAAATCGCTCAACTTAGCCTGTTCCTTCTTTGTTACGGTCTCAAAGGCAGCATAATGTATTGTATAACTTATGCTAACCTGCACTCTGACTGAATTATATACTTCAGAAGAAGCAGTCTGACATGATGTCTAAGGCCTATAACTTACACTGGATTACCTGAGCTGCTTCTGACAAAATTTATTATTACTTACTTCGCCTTTTTCAACGTCGAGTTTTCATTCTATGGGCAATAAATTGAAATTCATCTTTATTATTTAAGAAAAGTTAACGAGATGATTTGTTTAACAGAATCTTGACTACAATATCAGAGTTTTACAGGTTCAAATATTAGAAGCAAATGTTAAGCAATTTACGAAAATATTATGACATGTTCATATTTAGGGAAAAGCAGAGAAATTGACTTTGTCATCAGACTTTCAATCAGACAACTTTGTCAGTAGACACACTGTCAAGATTTCCACATTGTTTATTTACCATAACAACTTTTACTCATATTCAGAAGTGGGTGGAGTCTATTTTATGCTCTACGTGTTGGACTGAAATTAGTAACATTCTTATTGACCCTAAAGTATCGCATACATGCACACACACACACATCTGGTCAAGTAATGCTTAATTGAGGTAATTTCATCAGTGAGGCAATTGATCTATTAATTGGCTGTTTAAATCAGTTCCACCTTGAGTTTCTTGTTTTCGTGGTCAAGTAGGAGTACTTTCTGTAGGATGTCTCCCATCGAAGTGCCGAGGGAGGTGAATTGGTCCTTTTTGTCCTCTGCAAATCCCGTATAGACCGCTGACAGTCGTTCAATATCTTCGAGTGTACTATCGTCATCTCTGTCGACTTCCCTCTTCTCCTAAACAAAATTTAACAAGTTGGTAGATCATATTATGCTACATGAAGAAGGCGTTAAATTAAGCTTCGGGTAATTTGTATGTTCATTTCTTATACGACAATATTATACACTGACTGGCTCAGAAAGTATACTAACCAAACCGGGTTGCCGTAGGATCGTTCGTTTCCATTTACTAAACATAGGAGTGGCCAACTGTTTCAATAATGTTCAGTATGTTATATCTCCCCTATTAGGCCTAGTTATGATCAATTAACTCTTAATAATATAATCACTGTAGAAGAGAAGTGCACATTACTTACTAGGTACGGATGATCACCTTCATTTAGTTTCAAATGTATACTCCCCAAGGTGAAGTTCAGTAACGAAATATCAATTCATTACGTACAGCTTCAGGGGTCAACTGATTGGTTACCGGTCGTTTCGGCCCATTGCCAGTTCGCGCCCTACCAGTTTGCCCCTCAAATGACCACTTTGCCCCTCAAATGACCACTTTTCCCCCAGGTATCCCCCAAGTGCTACCAGTTCGCCCCCATGTAGGCCTACCAGTCCTCCCCAACTTAAAAGTACCACCTAGTGTCTCGGAACATCATTCGCATGCTCATGTTATGTTATTTTAATGTTTTGACTGTTTTAGGTAAACCGATTTTAGGTAAACTTATTATCTGAAACTTAATTATTTATATATTTGTATATTTATATATATTTGGCAGCCAATTTTGATTTAAATTTGTAAAGTTACTTAGAGAACGAGCAACAAATGCAAACAAAACTAGCACACATATATATAAACAAGTAATATTTGATCCTGCGGATAATCTTGCCGGACATTTCAGATAACAAATTTACCTAAAATCGGCAGATAAAATCAGTCAAAACAATAAAATAACCTAACATGAGCCTGCGAATGATGTTGCGTGACATCTGGTAGGTACTTTTAAGTTGGGCGAACTGGTAGGCCTACATGGGGGCGAATTTGTAGCACTTGGAGCGAATTGGTAGATTGGTAGAACTGGTCATTTGGGGGAGGATCTGGTTGGGGGCAAATTAACAACTGAGGGCAAATTGACAACTGGGGGCGAAAGGACTGGTAACCTTACCAATTGGTTGGCTGCATTGTTTGCGCTCGACTCCTGTAATGGCATTCCTTCTTCACGGGTTACTTCATTTAGTTCACCATTATCGACCAATGAGATTTGCGGTAACTCCTCAATATCATCATACCCGCCGGTAATCGAATTAGCAGAATGAGTATGTTCCAAACTGGCATCTTTTCCCTCGTTTTCTGCAAAGAAGGTCAATACTTATCATCAAATTTCGGTCACTATAAATGAAATCCGCAACCCCAATGTAATACCAAAATGTGGGGTCATTAAAACCTTCCCCACAGTAGTAAATAACACTTGACTAATAACCATTCTGCACCAGATAGAGCTCTGTATGTGGTGACAACCAACAACCAACATCAGAGAAGGCTGGTATTTCCAGGTGTGTGCCAGTCAGGTTGTTGTGGTATCCTTGGTACTGAAAATTGGTATTAAAGCTGTCTCTTTAATGGGAGTGTAATTTAACTTAAACAACTACAGTATGGTATTATTGGTTGATATTAAACGATGTGAAAACCGTCATACTTTCTGCGTGTAATTATAAACTATATAGCTGTTCTTGTTCATGGAATCTGAAACAAATTACGAAACGAAAGGAAAAACGGCAGTGGAATTCTAGGTTTAGTGGATTTGTTTTTTGCGTCTGTCATTATAAGGCACTGACTTCTCGGACGGTTGGAACTTCTCAAACATGTGCATAATTCAGGAAAATCATTTTCAAATCATGACTAAATCAGTGTTTCAAAAATAAATATAAAGGAATTTGAGGAGATTTGACTTTCGGAATGAAGTGAACGGTACGGTCGGTGGGTGACCAAGAGTCGAGTATAAAACATTGGTCAAGACCACGTACGGGCACACAAATCAGGAGCTTCAAAGACCTCTGCTTGAAGTACAGGAAATAATTATGCTATGGGATTTCAAAAATTTAGTAGGCCTACGCCCTTTAATTAAATTGACAGATGCGGGAAGACAATTCAATTGGAATATTTAAACGGGACTTGAACAACGTTGCAATGTTATAACATCTCACACCGTATGTCGGACGATAACAGTGTCCACGGGATCAGGCCAGACTAATCCGGGATCAACATGGAGAGGAAATGGTCTCTACGTCTACTACAACCAGACATTAGGTAGGCCTACTTTAGACTGGGAAAACTCAAATCCTTGTTCAATTTGAAGTCAGCAGCTATGCCAGTATTTGCGCTTGCGTAACATGAGTGACATCATCATCAATTTCATCACATTGTGTGTGAGTGCTAACCTGAACATCCATTTTTGCTTACGTTTGCTCGATGTTGTTTTCGTAGATACGGACTGCGCGGCTGCTACTACGTAAATTGAACCAATACGTATCGAATACGGGAATTCCAAAACGAATGTTCCCACACTAACGAAAAGGAAGGAATTAGATATCGCAATGCTTCTCAAAATCTAGGTCTACTTTTATAACACAATGAAAGACACATTGCAGATATTAAAGTCTAGATTTCCATTGCTAAGTTTTATATGTTCAGACGGAAGCAACTAGGCCTAAGTTACAGCAACCGTACAAATGACCTATGCAGGCTATAACTTGGCTTTTCGTCCGGAGGGGCAGATAGCTCAACGTACTCGAAACTTGCGACGGCCTTGCAATCGGACTGATTCGGGAACGGGAAAGTTTACGTAAGACAGGTAGACGCGGCGTTCTTTCTGGATGGAGGATGCGTTTTTAGTAACTGGACTAATAGGAAGTCCCTGCAATGAACCGACGATCATTCACGTAGTCAAAATAAGTTAACTTACTTTGCAATCTTAGTCGATGGGGTCTTGATTTTTCGATGCACAATTTGGTGACGTGTGATTATTATTGTCCTATAATTTATAGTTACTGTGCTGATACTAGGTTAGTTAACACAGCCTTAAATTAATGCAGAATTTTGAGAGTCTTACTGTAATTTATTTAACTTATAATTCGGCATGCTGAATTCTTACATATTTATATAACCCACGACCATAGTAAAAGATCAGGGGTGCTTTGTTTCATATATTTAAAACCATAATCAGTATATGCAGACAACAGCAAAACAACTAATTATCACCGAAATTTACATAACCTATACCATGACTTACACATAAAGTCATGTATGTATTATATTAGAGGCATGTAGTTCATGTAAGACCACCTCATATATAGTGCATGTATATACTACATGTGTATGTAGATACTAGCATAACCTCTAATGGGGTATGTATAGCCATGTAGGCTATGTCCGGTGGTCGTACCATATTAGGCCTATATAACATTTTCAGATCACATTGCTTCGTAGATATATTGACGTACGTAGACTACTGGTACATCAGGCGTTGCTTGGTCCAAAACTGACCCAACCATTTGCCGATCATTGAGACTTTATAATGACTGGTAATGACTGGTCTCACTATTTGTTATTTCTTAGACAAATGAGCAGAATTTCACAAACAGTTGGAAGGCAGGATTGTTAAGGTAAACGTTATGCTACGGGCCAAATTGAAATGTACTACTTCTTTCTTACCGGAAGGTTCGTCCAGATCACTCTCTCCTCCTTGGTTACGCTCAGGGTACAGTAGAAACTCCCACTTCTCTTTGGCAATGACTTGGTTTAAGATGGAAGTAAGATACATGACGGTGGCATTCTTCCCTTCCCGACTCCTCCACATAGAGAGCATGCTAAATATCTTATCGAGGAGGCCGTCGGGGGGTTCCTGCATAATGGATTCCATGTCAGTGGCGGACATGTTGAGATAACAAAGGGCGAGTGTTCTCCAGTCATCCCTGATATTCTCGGAAAGTCTTTTCAAATCGGAATCTGTAATCAACCGGTCCGCTGAAAGGGAATCCCGAAAATCAACTTATAGGAAACGTCGTTGGATGGGCCGGTACTGGAAGGGGGGATCGCTTGAAAGATACCAGTCACAAAGTTAAAGCTACAAAATTATCGGAATTTCCCCCCTCCCCCCAAGTGTGAAATAGTATATGGAACACAACTATTCTACTAAAACAAGAATAATCATTAATCGAACCCGAGTTGCAATGGACAGGATTTAAACATGGAAAAAGTTTTAAGGTACACCAAAACAATTACGCACGAGTGATTATTGTGGTGCATGGTTACAGGGAAATAGTAACAACATTGGTTTTACCTTGCGGAGGCGGTCCTGTATCTTCACCAGTGGCGGTGGCCTCTTGCTCGTTTGGAAGGTCATTGTTGTCATTCACAGTTGGTGGTGCTCTGTCCGTGGCCCTCTGACTCCCAACCTCCTCCAGGTCATCCGGTAACTTTATGCCCCCCTTCCTGTTCGTTTTGACAATCACGGCATCGTCCGATATTCGTATCACTGTGTCATCTCCTCGTACGTATATTTGTTCCAGTAACTTGGACCTCGGTGAAGCTGGTTGTCCAGCCATAATTATCCCAGCCTTACTAGACGGGGAAGAAACAAATGTTACTTAATGGTTATCAAAATAGAATGAATGAAGGGCTCGCCGAAATTTCTCGTCAGTTTGAGGCTGCTTTGGGACAATGTTATTGAATCATTGGGTATTATATTTCTCCTTCATCCTATCAATATTAAAACAAAATTGTTTCTTTATCAGAATCAGCCATAGTGTCAGAGACAAGAAAGAGGAACTTAAACCCAGGGAAATTATTGTATATATACAGTTTGCTGCCTGCACATGGTGCCATTAATATTACACTGACAAGTCCGCCATTATACCATGTATACCATAAAACATGGGTACTATTTGTGTAACGTCAACTCATCAATGTGCTCAGATGTGACAGCAAGTTTTGTTATTCTGTATGAACCCTCATACTGTAGACACACCCCGCATATTGTAGACACCACACTCCTCCCACATACTGTAGACACCACACTCCTCCCACATACTGTAGACACCACACTCCTCCCACATACTGTAGACACCACACTCCTCCCAC
>JAODAG010206117.1:0-13761 GCA_027574785.1 Orphnurgus asper | reverse complement strand
CTTCGCCCAGGACGAGTGAGTGTGTGCCAGCATTTCTTTCGGCGGCTAAAAAGCGGGGGGTGCCGTGGGTGGTGGTATATTGACAAAGACTGGAATAGATAATTGGCATGATAACTTAGTCACAGTTTAGTTCGTTCGAATGCACTTTTGATTTGCCAGATGCTTTGTTCAGAAAGCCTTAGATTATTATTCTTCAAAGGAGATTAAAAAAAGGGGCTGGGGAGACGGTGAAGACACCCCTGTCATGAATATGCATTATAAGTTGTATACTGTGCATCGGGCCAGCACATAGTTCGGCATTGTGGTTTATTTACAGGGTCAGAGTTGAACATTTTCCCTTCCATACGAACAAAGAAATCACAGTTGTTGCTTTCAACTCTGACTTACTTTACTATTCCGGTTAGCTCTTTCCGTTACTACGGATGCGCTAGGTCACTTTAAATTAAGATACGCGCGACATTAAATGTGACATTCGCTGGGGCGTGTACAATTTGCCGGAATGATACTTAGCGAACACCAAAAGAATTATGAGGTCATCTATACGGGCGAAATCGTGACATCACTTCTTGATGAGGGGAAATAAGGGAAGGGTAAAGGGTTTGCGTGTAGTTGTATGGTAGATGTATAGGGGTCGTGTAGATGGGTAGGTAGAGGGCATGGTCGAGGGGAGGGTAGAGGGAAAGTGTAAAGGGTTAGGTAGAAGCATAGACGATGGGTAGGGTTAATCAATAATCATGATGTTTGAAGTAACCTTCATCATCTCTTTTTAATTGAGGGAAGAGTGGGAGGGGTCTAAAACATAGGAAGCTGTTGAACCTGTTAGCTCCCCGGCTATGGCACTGTCTAGACATCGGGCCTAGTCCTACGCTAGAGAGCTGCGCGCGAATTGTTAGTGTTTCATTGATGGTGCGTTCATTGGGTATTGAGACGGCGCAGAATATACGCGAGAAGCTGCGCACGAATGGCGCCAAATCGCTAGTAGTTTTTTTGTTACATCTTGAAAAATTGAAAGAGGAAGATCCTTCTGGGATGAAGCCCCGACATCTGCTATCAGAGATACAGACCCCCCACTCCACGCGTTTCCTCAGGGTATACTTATATATTTGGTATTGTGGAGGCCGACGTCATATAACTTATTATGATCCTTCCTCTCTGCCTCTGAATTATGCTACGCGGAGAACATAACGACCGTCCGCGGTGAGTAGAAAATAATCCCCCCGGACAATATTCGAGCTGGCAGGTCTGTATCATGACATATATCTATCATACTGTGACTGCGAAAAAAAGATAATAACTAAGTTTAATTCGGCAAAACGTTTGGGTCCTTCGATGGTAGTCTGTATTTAGATTCGACTGACTTGGCGGATGAATATGACCAGAAGTTGAGGGTATGTTCGCTACTCCTCTGTGTAGAAACTAACAGAGTACAGCGTACCAATATGTGGGTCATAAGGGCAGACCAAATCCACCAAGGGTCTGTTCAATTCTCCACAAAAGGAGTAAAAAAAAACTGTTTTGGTGCATCAGTTAAATGACACAGGGTCGGCGGGGTGTGTGTGTAATGGTACCACTGGAATACGACCCACGTTTGACCTCTGATGTTCCTCTCCCGTGGGTCGGCTGGGTCTGTCTTACAACTTGACATGAGCATTATTATTTATTCTATTTAGGACCAAAACTAGTTCATTGCAAATGTGAGTTGTTGTCTCGTGTGCAAAGTATGCTTAACTCTCGTGACGTAAATGCGCAATGAAAAGGTCATCTTGATCGCTTCTCGGCCTTTTGGCAGTATCTGGGGTGATCACGTGTAATATATGTGGTGATCACGTGTAGTATCTGTGGTGATCACGTGTAGTATATGTAGTGTTCACGTGTAGTATCTGTGGTGATCACGTGTAGGCTATATCTGTCGTGATCACGTGCAGTGTATGTGGTTGAGATCATGCACAGTACATTTTGTGGCCGAAAGGGTGGGGTTACGTCCTCCAACAGAGATAGCTATTCTCTACACATTACTTGGCAATACATCCCAATGAACTCCAAGTTAGCCTATTTACAGTCCCAACGAAATAGGATTGGGGCTGGGAAGATGATCAGTTTCAGCCATGACGCCGATATATTATGCTGCCGTTGTTTTGGACTTATTTCTTTGATCAGTATACGAACTCTTTCAACTGCTTAAAATATATGGAAGGGATTGAAGTAAACTGGTTAAACTTCGTTATACTTACGATGAATACAAACTTAATGTAGGGCCCATGTTACATTAGTTTAGTTGGGTAGTTTAATTTAGCTTAGTAAACGAGACATGTATGTTGATTGGTTGGAGGAGCGGTGTGTTCCGAGGGGTGGGGGGATTGGTTTGTTGGTGTTTCGTTTGTAAGATCAAATTTTCCTTCTCTGTTTGTATCTTACTTGATAGTTCATTATCCATCTAATCCGCATTGATCCCTTGAGAGCCTGTGATATATATATATAGCTGTCATCTCGTCTTCATTGGTAGCTGATCAATATCGATATGCTGGGAAAAAAGTTCTCAGCTGTTTATTTCTTCGCGAAGAAGTTTTCTATTGTAATTGCTCGCGTTCATTCAACTGTTAGCAGTATTAACATATCTTTACAGGGTTGAGATAAATCAGGAAAAGAATAACATCATACTTAGAACAAAATTAGGCGTAGAGAGAGATCATTTATATGAATCATGTTTACTTTAGACTTCGAGGTGTATTCAGAAGTCTAGAAGTATACATCGTGCACATGGGCTTGTTGTGAGTTACGACTTGCCATGGCAATTTGAAAGTTAGGCAATTACACAATAGGAGTTACGGCTTGTCATGGCAATTTGAAATTACACAATATGGGTTACGACTTGCGGCATGGCAATTTGAAATTACACAATAGGAGTTACGACATGCCATGGCAGTTTCAAATTACACAATAGGAGTTACGACTTGCCATGGCAGTTTCATATTGCACAATAGGAGTTCCGACTTACGATGGCAATTTGAAATTAGGCAATCACACAATACCGGTAGTTGTTGCGGACGGCCTGCACTGGTTAATAGTTGGGGCTATTCCCCAACAGAGTAATTGGGCTACACATCGCGTGGCACTACACTCGCCCAATGATCTCCAGGTCTTTAAAGTCTGATCGAAATAGGACTGGGGGAGGGGGGTTAGGGTTCAGTTCGGGCTCAGTTTGGCGCGATGGGAAGCGTGGCCTATATGCTGGCCGCCGTTTGGTTTTTAGGAGGCCAGGTTCTTCCTTGGGTAAAAAATAAAATAGTATTAAGTCGGTGATATGCCTCGCACATTGGACATACCACGAATAGTACTATGTTGTCCAGTTATTCTTCACTCTTTTAGAATGTGTGCAAAATCGTAGCTTAATTTTAGCAGTTACCGTTTGGTAGAGAATTTGTTTTTGGATATCTAAATCCTTCACGGTATTTTGTTGTTGTTGTTGAAAGCGGTAAACGTAAGAATTTATTAATTGAATAATTCGATTATTCCAGCCACTTTTCTCTTTTTATCTCGTATCTCGTTTTAGTGAAGAAGCAAACTAGCTATATTAGTGACATATTGTTTTATTGGTATCGATGGAATTATCGAAGAAAACGGAAGATAATTTGCAAGAGAGAGTACAGAGGGCGAAGTGTGTGACTTCATGAATATTTGTTAATATTCTTGCCTTTTAATTCAACCACCCTGCAGTATTATTATTAAAAATTATATTTTTGATGAAGATAAAAATCAGAGACAACTAATTCAAGAGGTTGTGTGATGGGGTTGCAAAGAGACTGAAACTATTAGGAAACAGATTTCGTCAAAAATTTATGTAGGATTTGTTTTTAGTAATTTTGAAGATTTTGTTGTTGTTGTAATGTAAATCTATGGTTAGCGAGCATCCGCACTTGACATAGACACACACTAACAAACCGTATAACGTGTATATTGGAGGAAGGCGTAGAAAGTGACGTCATCACATGGTGGTCAGAACTCCTTGACCTTAAGTTCTCTATCATTCGTATACTTACTTTTTCAATGTCCGGAAACTATTTGGGATGCGGGTAAACTATAAAGGTATACACTCTACAGTATAGTTGGATAAATAAAATTACCCAACCTGTGCCCATATGCATTATGCAAACACGCCACTCGCGAGTTGCTTAGTTAACAAGATCGAGTCAGAACCTAGGATTATAATATTCTATATTTATATCATCTTAGGTAGGAATCCAGTACGACATGTTCAGCAATGCTGTAGCAGCACGCACCCGCGCATTTGTACGCAATATTTGCCCACGCTTAATCGACAATGTTTCGTCATAGTCGTATAAAATACTTTTGCAGTCAACTACATGAGAAATGGTGCCGTGGTGCCGCAGCCTTGGAAGTGCGATCCACACCAGGGAAAGAGGTGCGCGCGAAATGAGCTAGAACTTCCGCATAAAAGCTACATTGAATGAAAACTGCCAGACTATATCCCCTATCGTGTACGTCACTCCACTGGGGTTATACTATACGACTGTAAGAAAAATGTCACCCACCGGTAGTTAGTTTTCTCTTTTCTTTTTAACATATTTGGGGCAAAATTGATTCACTTTAAAAAACAAAATCCTGTCCAAAACCAAGCACTGATTTCAAAGGATAACCTCGTCCTAGTATATATACATTTTGCTGCTTTTGTGATAATTTTAACATATTTAACTTTATTTTAAAGTGTTGGAAGACTTCCCAGAGGTTAATTACCATTCTCTTAGTGATACGTTTAATTTAAAGATTAATTTTGAAGTATAATGAGAAACAATAAGAGGTAACTTGAAGTCGGAAGGAGACAAGGATCAGTTTGGCTTGTGCACCCTAGAGTCATCTTCTTGCTAATTATATATAGCTATATATTGCATTAAAATGTCAATTTTGCTCTCGAAAGTCACCACGAAAGTATTAAACCAAATCATCATATACCACCGATGTACCCAGTGTAATCATGTAGGTCTATGAATGAGATGTTATCATGTAATCGTGAAACCCAATCATGGTGCAGGAAAAATAATTCTCATCTCTGTAAATATACAGTCTGCAAGTGAACGAGGTACAGAATAATTTTGACAAGAAAAAAAAGAAAAGAGATTGAATGTGTCCGTATTATGAAACGACGCGATTCAAGTTAAAACGATGCGTCATCCGCAGTAGTTAAGATGCGACCGTGATACATCATACGGTACCCAATGGATAGTCTTCGGGGACTCTTAATTCAGCGCGTGTCCCCCCTTCCGTATATCGTCGACTAGATATACCGCAATAAAAAAAATCGTTCGTGATTAGAGAAAAAAGAGTGAAACGAGTGGAAAGTTTCTCTGTCGAATTTGTGGAATCTTACGATATTCGTAACCTGATAGGGCTGGTCATGTGTTCAATCCCATATAAGGCCGACAGTGTACCGTCGCCGTATGTTACGTCGTGATTTGAATAAAAAAAAGGAAAATTCTGTAAAGACAAAGAAGATGTGAGATGTAAGTATCGTGTATCTGTCGGCCTATAATGTGATCTTAAAGATTATGTCTGTCGTCAATCATTCGTGGGAAGTTTAAGCGTACTCTTAATTCGATATGCATTATATACGATTATGATAATTATGCGCAGTCAAATTGTACAATGATGAATGTATTCGGTTGTATTTTGTATCATGCAGCTCTTATTGTAGGCCATATTTTGCATTCGATTGCCTGATTAGCCTATAGGATATTGCAAAATGTTTAAACTAATCAGATAATTTGAAGAATTTTGTTGTTGTTGTTATATTCAACTATAGCTATATCCGGATGGCGTCCAACGTTTTGAATGAATTAGCCAAAATAAAAAGAAGGTTATACGTATATTAATGGCTGCCACTCTTCATTTTTGGAGAATTTAAATCGAAAGTAGTAAACACAAAACATTATACGCCCCACGACCTCGACAGCCTACGAAATTCACGCAAACTTGCACGGACGATCTGTAAATATTGTATAAAGACGCGTTACATGATCCAATATGGTCGGACGCCACCATTTTAGGCCGGTTAAAGTACGAAGTAAAATTACGAATTAAAGCATGGAAATTATTACATACAATCCTAAGAAGAAAAAGTGGCTTTTGTATGTGTAATAAGAGTCACATTTGCAGAAATAATCCAGACGTTTCTTGCCAAAAAGGATATAAAAAAAACACGAAAAAGGTTGATTTTAAGGATGATTTTGTTCTTGGTCATCGAGTCTTATTTGTGATTTCTACTACATTTAGCTGTCCGTCATTGAGATCCTGCACTGTGATTGGTTAATAGTTGACCTTTTTTATAACACCATGAAATCAGTCAGTAAATTCTATCATACACGCAACCCCAGTGTCGGTTGTAAAGATTAGGAATAGTAGGAATTGGTGAATAATCCGTCTCGACTCCACATTTGCCAAAAAAATTGTCTAGATTCTTGTTTATTCACCAATAATAGTCCTACAAACTGTAGTTTATTCTTGAAAATGCTATAGACTTACGTTTTACTGCTGATAATAAGCCTGCATGCACGACGCCGTTATTGCGTTTTTGTTTTTATTGGTTCTTTCTACAGTAGAGTGAATTGTTTTATTGATTTTTAGATTGAAATTATATATTCTTGACTATGATTAGATTGACGAATTACGGGTTATTCAATCAATCAGGAATCCATTATAATAAGACAAAGTTTAAACTGATTACCGGTACGAGAGCCTGCCTTTTGGATGTCACATTTTCACATATTAAACAGCTCGACGTCAACCATTTTTTCGATATCAAACTAATAATAATAATAATTATAATCTAAGCCAAGTCTGCTATTGTAGGAAATTATAGTCAATATTTGCTGTTGCTTACTATCCGTGATCATGCATATGGTGTATATGTTACTTACTCTAATATACTTTAATCCCTCATATTAATATAAATTGACCTAAATAGATATTTCTCACTTTGTCATATATTCTAGTCAAGGTCCGTAGGAATGATTCTGGTTAGGTTGACCTCTCATAGGCACAGAGCTACTATAGAAACAGCGATATGTCTTCAAGCGGAGTTTGTTATATTGCTCTAATTGTGTGTTTGATGAACATCCTATATTTTATTTTATAATGTTACTTGGAGACCTCCTTTCTATGAGTGGTGCGTGATCCATGATTGTTGCATTTTCTGTGTCTTTATATATCGTAACAATAACAGCCGTTATCTCCCTTAAATGTATACAATGTAGGCTTAGTTGGCATAAAATAAATGTGTTAAATCATTTTCATCTATGTACTTATCGTGTTAGGCTAACCTTCCAGAAGCCTAGCCTATCGCCAAATTACTACTACCATAGGCTGTATATATTGCATATACATACGGTATATATACGGTATACGACTAATGTAACTAGTGGTACGTGTGTTTTAAACAAGTATAGTGAAAATGTGCTCAAATTGAAATATCTTCATAGGACGGAGCATTTTAAGGATTAGTTAAATAGTTTATTCCAATATTTTTTTCCACCATAGATGAATGTATTATCCCATCATCTATAACTTTTAATTTTCTTCTGTGTGTATTAGTTCGCTGGTCGTATTCTAACAATTTTTTCTGACCCGGTGTATAAGACTGGTGTAACTTTGAGAGGGGGAATAACACGGTCAGTGCCGGATTTGGCTGCCCAATTAGCTACAACTTCGGGCCTCACTTCGTCTGGGCAGTATTCTTGCCAAGTTCAGTTGATACACAGCCTTATTCTCTGTTAGCGATTGCTAAATAGCGCCTCTAAAGCTTTCTGTAGCTTAGAGCCTCACCATATCTAAATCCGGTAGGTGTTATGCGTGTATGTCGATACCGGTACAAACAAATATGGGTTGTTCCATATAAATTGGAGAAAAAAAAACAAATCGAGAATTTTTTGGACTGATGGGTCCGTGCTAGTATTTTACCGGACTGGGCCGAACCGACCGAGTGAAAACTGTTTGTTTCTGTTTCTAAGAGGGTGACGGTCAACAAGAAAAGTACTTTGTATGCATACAGAAACTATAACGCTTCCAAAACAAGAGATCATTCCATGCGCGTGAACAATCTGCAATTTGTGTGATTTGAAGAGAGGTTTGTTTGGTGCCTAGAAAAGCGATGTTTTGCGGCTTGTTGTTGTTTTTTTTTACCAACAAAAGGGTGTTGGTTTTGCCTTTTTTTTTACAACATGATGTGATCGTGTAAACATCTGTTAAAATGTGGCAAAAGAGATCTGGCGAAATTTTAGTGTGTGATTAAAATATCAGCTTTCAGTATCGATGGGATTCATGACGAAGTGTGAGAGAGATTTAAGAAGAAAAAATTGTACTGTTTGTTTTTAAAAGTGTTTTTTAACGTTATGAAAAAAAAGAAGATTTTTGGAAAGTAGAAAACTATAAGTCATTTTTAAAAAGGGTTCAAATTTATTACAAGCGTCTGTATATGCTTTGGAAAGTTATGAATAGATCGTTATAATAGAGGCTAAATATAGTTATGTTTGAATGAAAGTAGAAGCAATACATGTCGTAACGGGCCAAATGTTTCCGCTTAAATTTCGACATACATAACTATTTAATTATCTCCGATGATATAATTCTCCTTTTTTGGAATAAGTTTGCTCCTGATTGCCGGCATGAGATAATTAAAAAATGGCACTATTTTGTCAGTCTGGGGTAAATTTTTACGGTCGATAAGCGGAACTGTCTGTTCTGCGGAGTTGTCTAAGATATTCACTTCACAGTATACCTTGCATCTTTCGTTTCAATAATTATTTAGTTATCAAGCATAACCATCAGTTTAAGCTATGTAAGTTTGCGGGTTCAATTGCGTGTGCTTTATTCTATTTCTTTGTCCGTGGTTTAAATTTCGATGAAGCTAAACAAGACGAATTTTTAAAACTAAATCTTCTTTAACTAGAATTATTGTGGATTTTGTTAAAGCTTTTATTCCTCTTACCTTTCATTCATACTTTTACTGTAAGTTGGTTAAATTGTTATCTTACAATAAGTTTCAAATAAGTGCCAAAAAACAAAGTGTGTTGAATTCATTTGAAGTCATATAAAAATATATACTACAAAATGAACGCCAATGGTTAACAATTATTATGAAAACGATGCGAAAATGCAACTGGCAGAACTGATAGTAACTTGTAAGAGCTAGGTAGTCAAACGTTTGCCAATATACGCTTGTTCAAGTTTTTGAATAATCATGTTTCCTTTATAAGAGGTAACTCATAGAAACCACCTTGTCATCATAACGTTTTTTTTTATTGTAATTGTATTATATTTTATGTTTCTTTGCCTTTTTACTTAAAAAGAAAAACATGTCGTGCAATTTCATCTCCGTTGGCAGCTGCATAGAATTTAGATCTTTGTTTGTTTGTACAGTCCGTTCCAAGTAGGATTTGGGCCATGGCTCATGTATGCGGTTGTAAAGTTTTAGAGCCCATGTTCTTTCTTGGGTGGCTTTCCTTTAAAGAGCAGATTTTATTTCTTTTTGCGTTAGGTGGCGAAAAGACAGTGGCTAAGAAGTGCTTTGCTACGTCGTGCATGATTTCTAAGCAGTAAGTTGTGCGCACGAGAAGAGTGTCCCAAGTTTACCACTTTACATTAAACATTCAGATCAGCAACTTGACTGGGGGCGTAGAAACACCTCTCGTTGAGTATTTTATCCGTATGATGTTGGATTATTTCAATTATAGTAAAATCAAAAATGTTTACCGTATTTGTTGCTGCTTTTGAACATTCGCGATCACGCTGTCACATCTGAAATAGTTAATCCATTTGTCACAGCTGTTTTAGTAAAAAGAGTTAGGTTATTGTTTTAGTACATCCATTAGATCGTTATCTAATGTTGTTCGTACTTTTAATTAATACAAATGTGTTCGTAAAAGGCCACCGAAGTAATTTCATTTAAACACTGATTTGTCAGTTTGCCTTCAAGAAGATTCAACGATGTATCACATTAATGTATAGGCCTAAAGATTCAAATATGTATCACGTTAATGTATAGGCCCAAAGATTCAAATATGTATCACATTAATGTATATGACTAAATATTCAACTAAGTATCACATTAATGTATATGCCTAAAGATTCAACTATGTATCACATTAATGTATAGGCCTAAATAGGAGGCAGCATTGGGACGGTTGTATAGAGCGAAATTCTCCTGTGGTTATTAAGAAATGGGTGGCGAGAAGACAAGTATGTGCTTAGACTTGTGAGTATCGGTAACCGGCGATGGAGCGGCCGTTTTCCTCTCCGATGATGAAAACGGATTAGGAAATCAATGAGCCGATGGACCTAACCCCATGGCTAATCCCACCTTTGCCCATGGAAAATGGATTAATTGCCCATTTTCGTATAAGGGGTACGATTAATACTTCAATATGCAGGCGAGGTTATATAATCTGCGCGGTCAAATTGGAGAATTATGGGAAAAATTCGTTGTTTTGTTGTATTTTGAATTCGACGGTCTAATTTATGGGATATTTGCAAAAGTTTTGACCAAACAGTTTCAAAAACAGAATCAAGGTAGGCCTATGTTTTTTATGTGACGAACTGATACATGAAATCGATACATTTTTTATAGAGAATTCTGTTTTAAGGTTTTAATTTCCATCGGGTACTACGACCAGGTAGAAACTTATAACTTACAGCCGGAAACGACCGTGGAGGTCGTGAACGGACGATAAATTTGCTTTCCTTTACAGTGTGTTTGCCGACATATTTACTACCGGTATATGATTAATATCTAAACTGTATTTCCTCACAGTTATAGAGCATAATATATATTACTTTCTTGTGATAATGTTGTGCATGACTTACGTAATGTGACGTACGTTGCTTTAAAGCTTTGTGATTGGTCAAGAGAGGAGATAATTGGAGCGGTCCATTTTTTTATGCATCATAAGCGGTTTTTTAGGCAGGGATATAAATTCTCAGGGATTCCTCCGTCTCTGTTTGGGTTTACTGCCGTCGTGCTAGAGAGAAGTGCCTATTTTTCATGGAAGTTACGGAACGGACGATTAATAATTCACATCCGTCTGATTTTCATCGTTCTAACAATTTTAAATAAAGAATTAATTTTGCTGTCATATATACATACACACGACTAATCACCTGACTGAAAAGAAACCCATCAACATTCCAGGAGCTAATTTAACTTTCTTCGCACACACCAACACATAACGGGCATGGGGTTACACGTAACATGGCATTATATAACACTAGCCCCAACGATCTCCATGGATTAACGGTCCGATTGAAATAGGATTTGCGGCTGGGTCAGTGGATAAGTTTGTCGCGATGGTGCCGTAGCATCATACTGCAGTTGTTTTGGTTTGGATCTCAGATTCTTTCTTATAAGTGGCTTTCCTTAAAAAAAAACCCTCTAAAAACACTACATACCCCGATGAGTATGGCTAAGATCATAATGTACTATCTGTGACGCTATATGTATATGTTGCCGTCGTTTGGTTTTGGAGCAGAGGGTGTTTTTTTTTTCCTTTAAAATAAAAACAGTATCTGTGGGTGTTAACGACGGGATGTTTTTGCTTAGTACGGTACATTAAGAAACATCCGTTCGTGTTGCGATCATGGATGAACACCGGCTTTAATTAACGAGTCTTCTCTTTTTCGACCAATGGTCCAGAAGTTACGAGGCCAGGCACGATTCATCACCACTGGCACCGAATATATTCTGAGCGAAGTATAATATTGCGACACCACTATAAACCATGCAACCCAACCAATATCTAACCGAATCGCTAAACACCCAAGGAAGACTGCACCCATCACCACTGCAAAGCAGCTGTGCTGAACAAGTCATTCCCAGGGCTCGAACCGGCGATCGTTCGGGATGCCGAGAAGCGGTCACTCAAACTGCCACGTTGTACTTTCACCTCAAGTGAACTGGTTAATAGTAGTGGCACTGTCCTCCCAACATAGAGGTGGGCTACACATTACGTGACATTACGCTCCCCCAAATAGTCTCCACGTCCGACAGGATTGGGGCTGGGAAGTCGATCAGTTTGGCTCCGTTATTTGGTTTTAAAGTCCGGAATTTTCCTTTAAAAAAAGCTTTAACCATTGAATAATGGAGCAAATTTAGATGTTTGCTGAAGGATATTTAACAGAGCTAGTTAATTATATGATACACTTTACTATAATGTATAGTGACAAATCATTCAATGAGCAACTGCTCGTATCACAAACAAAATTGTCTAATTAATATAAATAACAAAACAATTGCCTCTGAGGGGTGGAAGTTCACATATACAGTAGCCTGTATGGATACATTGACCACACGGTAATCAAATACCAATAGTACACTTGATTATCTTCAACTATTTGCGAGTTTGTTCATATTACCCGCGAATAGATAGGATGTCTCCCAAAGCCGACGGTGTATTAAAACAGTTAAATACCCCCTCTTTACACAGATCTCATGAATATTCACAGGCAGACCTATACCCCCTCTTTACATTACCGCAGAATATGTAAATTGTTAGATCCCAATGTATGGCAGAATTATAACTAAAAGTTGTTATATAGGCGATCCATTGACAAACACTTGGTTAAAATGTCGTTCGTTTTTAAATCTCTCCATAAGTAGTTTGTTTACCTTGGAAGTCCCTCTAAATTAAATTAGGGCAAGAACAATATGAAAACGATGAATAAATCCTACCCTCTCATTTTACCTATACTTTCCGTAGGCTACACTTAGGCATGATCTACCCACCAATCCATCTACATTTTCTGTTATTGGTTTAACAAAGTTCTCATGAATATTCACACCCCCAAAACCAAAATAACGGGTACTCCCTCGTTTTGCTAATAAAAGTCTTCAGAGCACTCTTCTGTCAAAGGAACATACCACCACCGTTACGTAACATGGAAAGACGGCGAAAACCTATAGTAAACAAATCTTCTTTTTCATATTCGTAGCATCATTTTGTATGGACAGTTTACAGTTAAAGAGCAGGTCGTTATGGCAAACAGTTTTCCTTTTATTATTATCATCATCAAAAGCATGCACGGTATTCTTACAGTATTGTCGCACCAAAGAGACTAGTGAAGTGTTCAGACGTTTAATTACGATATTGATTAATGTCCGCTATACGTCCACTTACTATACTATATCGTTCATTATTCCTACAAGCTTTGTAACGTTGATACTTGCCTTGATTTGTTTTGGGGTTTTTTTTTCTCTCTCTTTACAATTAGTGATATTTTCTTGAAACTTTTGTGTGTGTGTGTGTGTGAAAAAAACTGACATCAATAAATGCATCATAACTAACAAAGTTCAGGTATAGTTTAGTCATTCTATATGAATTCGTCGATTTGCAGTTTACAAAATGTCCATTAAAATAAAACCCCAATTGACTAGAAATAAAAAGTCCCCGTAATGGATTAAACGTGTTCGTCTTCAAACCCACCACCTTAAACTTCGAATCGTGGATGATCACAAGTCAATGGTTTACATATCGCCATTGACAGGCACTATACATACTAGGCAAAACGCCCCACAACCAGATCAGCGTAATACCGCACTGCACTTTTACGTCATCGACTGATCGATTGCGTGATTGATCTATCTATTGATCCCCATGCCTAACAGCCCAAGCCCCACCCTGTGCCTAACAAGTTGCCATAAGTCTTCTCTGCACTGACAGACCCAGCGGTATAATTTATAGAGGATGCCAAGAAGATGGGGAG
>JAODAG010205784.1:0-13765 GCA_027574785.1 Orphnurgus asper | reverse complement strand
AATGGAGACAGTTTGGGAGGCTTAGTCTATCTCACCGAAATGAGTCTTCCGTGTAATTCTTCGTTTACTTAGAATTTATAAAACAAAAAATAACAAACCCTATAGGCAAGCAGACCGATTCGTGACATGGCAATCATATACATTCAACCATCCGTTTCAGTGTTACGTTGGTTCAATGGTTAATCGAATACTGTCAATGCCGTTTACATTTACCACTGTCACTGCCATGTTGTTACATTATGTAACTGATATTTATAAATTGTAAACGACCTTACAAAATATTATTCTTTAAAATGTATTGATGGCAGGGGAGAACATAATAGCAACACCCCCTTTTTTAAGCGGAACGTACTTTGGTACTCACCCACTCCTCCTCTAAGGATAAGCAGTTATTGGAAAAGTTCATGAAAAGGGATACTACTTGCACTTTCTTATTGTCAAGGGTTGAATCATCTTTAGTTTAGCTTTTCTTGAACACACGATGACTTCTCGTGGTGATATACATAAGGGTTTACATTATTGACACGTTAGTACATGTTGTAGGTTGTAGGAACAATAGAGTTGAGGCAATGTAGGTTAGGAATAACTTATTCTCCCAGAGAGTTGTGGATGAGTGGAATACTCTGCCTGATTCGGTTGTAGTGACTGTCTAAAAGTGTCAATATCTTTAACAATGCTCTGGATAGGCGTTTTTGCAGTGGGATGGAGGGTTTGAAGTCTGTCTGTTGGGTTCTTGTGGTTTGGGTTTTCTTACGAAACTAAGCTAAACATGAATAAATACATGACCTGTTGAATCCTACAATAATGGAAAGCAGGTAGAGAGACATATTTGTTAGATATAGAACCATTTCCGCGGTACTCAAGGAATTACACTTGCTTCCTTTCAAAGTGCGCGTAGACTACAAGATTCTTCTACGAGGTCATATAATTTGATATTCCGACGTGCTTTATGGGATGTCCTCCAACAACGAGTGGATTTCCCGAACAATGACATAAAAGACCAGCATTGTAATACCATGAATTACCGAATATTCGCTTGTCATTTAACTTCTTCTCGACACAATAGAGTAGTATGGAAATGCTGATCGATCGATCTCGTTCGATTTGGTTTCCATGAAGCATTTACGTATTTACGTATCCTGTTAATTCGAACTTACAATATAAAGTCCAAATAAATTAATCAATTTGGTCTTGGTAATTTCATACTAATTATGATCGTGTAGCAGGCAGACGTACTCGTCATACGTTGATCCCGTGCATATATATTATATCAGTATCACTCATACCACCTTCAAATGGTGCCGGTCTGTCCAATAAAGATATCTATAGTTCGTAGTCGTTGATCCCGTGACTGTAGATATTATATCATTGTCACTTATATTACCTTCAAATGTTGCCGGTCTGTCTATAGTTCGAGGTTGTTGATCTTGTCTGCCTTCCAAACCCAACTTCTTGACGTCATTAATGGAGTCTAGCATTACTTTAATATAACACCCGTCCTCCATGTTGCAGTATTTTTTGCCGTCCATACTTATATTTCCATCCTCGTTCATGCTTCTGAGTATCTTGTTTCGCAGGTGAGTAAGACCATACACTATGAAGGCATCCTCATATTGTTTTTTCTGTTGTTCTTCTTCTTAACGTTCATGGTATTTATTTTAGTTTTCCTTCACACAGACTCGGTTACAATTGTTGAAACGGGGTCTTCTACCGATTCCGTGGAAACGATCTGACAACTGCTGATGTCCACTCCAGTGTCCATGACTAATATAACATCTATTTTCTTTCAGGTCCTTTCATCATCACCCTCATTTAACCTTCTCCTAGGTTCTCAGCCTGTACTTCTTGATGCAAGGTAACAATGTATTCCCATCAGCTACTGATATTTCTATGTATAGCTTTCACGTCTTCAAAGGTTACTATCACACTTGTAACACTGCTCGATCAAGTCAGATACGAGGTCACTGAAACGAAAATAACTTCTCATATCCAACGATAACGTTTTAGTCAAAAGCGACTGTAATTATTGTGTACACTTTTGAAATGGCACGACAGCGATGTTGAACGCCAAAAGAGGAATATGCAAACGATAAACAAACCAGGACCGTGGCTAGAAAGGGAAACTTTCACAGATTAAACAACAATAAGTTGGTATAATTCCAAAACTATCAACTTATTTCTATGCAACCACAATAGCAACCACAATGACACAAATTGGCGGCGGACGAAGTCGAATCATTTAATTACTGCAGTATCAAACTTTAATTAAACAACCGACAGAGAAGATCATTGATGGGACTGAACTGTGCTAAAGCACAGTTTAGGTGACCTTACTAAGCAACCTAAGTTTGTTTTATGGTGGTTGGAAATCAATGCTCCCGTCGTGATCTCGTGAAGCCTCCAATTAGGAAATCTTCAATTTGGACATCGGAGCATGAGAGTTGCATTCTGGTGTTAAAGTCCTCGGAGGAGATTATGTTGACCAAAGCTAGGGAGGGATCTCTGTTTCACACTGTGTCTATGATTCAGATGAATCTAACGAATCTAAAGTATTGCCTTGCGCTCACTGCGCACATTCAATGTGTTGCATTCAGCGAAGTTAACGACTGTAGGCCCCGGTTATTGGGGTAGTAGTGGTCCATATTCTGCTACAAGGAAATAACCTTGTTCATTACCCATCCCTTCAATGATTTAGCTAATGTCGACCGATCAGCAGCTTTGAATAGTGCAGTAGAGAGTATGCATACGGCATATAATCTGGCGTAGGGAGACTTTTCGTTTCGTTCCGCCCATCCCCAGGATATGAGTATTTTTTTTCAAAACCTGCAAACTATAGCACCATTATGCATCTATGTGTACCCTTAGTTATCCAAAACTTCCACTTCCCCAGGTCACAGTTCAGGCTCATCGGTATTTTGATTGTTCCTCCATACAATCGCTCTGTGTCCGCCAGTATTTGCCACTGCTCAATATTCGCCGCCAGACTCAGATCAGTGCCGCTGCTACTATAATAGTAACATGAAATTTAGAACAATATCTTCTAATTAAACGGGCATTGTAAGTCCTCAATTGAATGTGATGACCACATAACACAGTACCTGACTTATCTACCAGACTTGTTGGTTGTGTCTATTTTATTCAGTACTACAGTAGTACTGAGACACTGAGAATAAAATAACACATTCTACAATTTCATAGCACAAAACAGTATTTGCGAAGAACGACAATAGTTTATATGATACTATATGATACTATGAGAATCGGGCGCTGTGTAAATAGGTTTGGTGTGAATTGACAACGATTGTATGGGAATTTTAAGAGTCATCTTTACATCAATTAATAACCTGTTTTGACTACCTTATGATTTTTTTTGGACACTCTCTGATATTAATATGCGAAAGCTGCCAATGAAAAATACCAAATCAGCCTTTTGAATCAGCCAGAATCAGAAAATTGCCATTTGACAATTTGTATCCTTAGTGTACCCTCTGCAATGCGGATAAGTTTAAACATTAAATCCAGGATATGTCAGGAAGTTTCATTTACCAATTAACATTACAGTGCCCCCCTCCTTCCATTGGATATATGTAGGCCTCAAGTAGAGGGACGAGGGGCATTCAATCATGTCAAATATGGAGGTCACCGCATTTACACGATACGTTAAGAATATTTCCCTGAGGTACAAATTGCACGATGTATGAAAGTTCAGATGGATTTAGATTTCTTTCCACGAGGACTCTGCGCTTTGAATTTCAAATATGTTTCAATTTGCAATTCATCATTGATTTCATAAGTCGCCATGGTAGTGAGAAGAGATAAAAGCATAACTGACTTCTTCAAGTTCCTCCGTAAGTTAAAAACAAAATAGAGAGGCATACATATAGGCTACCCCGAAAGATCGGTCAAAAATGTGCCCTACATATGTATGTGAAGCAATTCCCTTAACTCTTATACACCCATCTCTTCACAATGTGCGGACCGTACATCCTAGACCCGTTCAATTTATGTAAGCATCCGTTGCTTTACAATTCGGTCGGTCTTTAATTTTCATATCAAATGGCGGCAGATGTCTTCCGTAGTATTCCGTAGTCATCGCCGACAACGGGTGCTTAAAAATAAAGGGGTTAACAGCGCAGTGTCGAGCTCCGAGTAAGAGAGTCAAGACAGCTCTAGAATATTTGGATCCAGTGTTTTTGTGCCATAATTATTATTATTATTAAAATTTCAAGAGGTTTGCTTAGTTATCCGTCTACAGATAATCTTTTCAGAGACCCTCCAACATCATTAAGTGATATTAGACAACAATAAAACAAGTAAACAACATGTAAAAGCAACCTTTAAAAACAACGTCATAGACAAATAGCAAAATATAACAAAAACATAGACATAACCACAAAAAATAATGCCTTTCGGACATCAAACTATAAATAGATGTACTCTTGCTTTCTGAGAAAATACCGACAGTTACAGGTTTAGAAAAAGAAAATTTTAATTAATGAGACAATTTTCCGGCTCGGAACTTACCGCTCCTTTCCCGTTATTGTTTTATCTGTTAAAGCTCGAAATAATTGTATCAAAGCATATATGAAATGTAAATTCCGAATTTTTAATCTTTTGTCCAAAAATTCGTTAATTTCCGATTACAGGGTAGGGGCGGAGATTTTGGAACATCCGGAAATTTCTCTTTTTCTTTCTCCGACAATTCAGATTTTTGGTTATATTGTCTTCCCCTCCTATAGTGTCCCTGAAGGTACACCACTGACCTTTTGTTTTCTTAAACTTTTTTATTAACTATATATTAGATCTTTACATTTTTATTTTGCTAAATTTCTATTTCAATACAATAAATCCAAGCTGTAATTTTCTTCATTCCAGACCAGTTAAATTTCATATTCCTAAGTAGAACGTTTCTATAGAAAGCTTGGCACTTCAAGGCTTCAGTAGGTGGAGGAGTTATACTCAATGTAATATTGTTTGAAATTGTCTGCTTTCACATAGTTAGATAGCTTATATGTTGACTTTTCCAACCACACTGTTGTATCAAGTTATGATATTTTCTGTTATTTTAAATGTTTAAAATCATTAGGTTCCTTAAAACCACTCTTTATATATTCAATTCAAGGTAGCCTACATTTACTTAGTAACATTCACTCGAACGCGAAAGAAAAGAAAAAGTATTGAAAACTATTGACAACCTGTCGTTTAGGTCTAATATGAAATTTGGCTGTCATTGGTTTTAATTGAATCCAATTTTCGAATAAATTTTGAGTTCCTTACGGGTGGTTCTACATCGGATGATACAATTCGACCAATTATGAGAAACCAGTCTGCAGCATGTATCTGTACATATGACTGTATCGTCATCCAGACGTCATCCATATTGTGAGATGTTTTGAATATATCAAAATAGATTTGCCCTTGACATTTCGTTTTGATCGAACCTATATGGCCCATGGGTTAGTAACATATATCACACAGAGCAACGCTGATAACAATTTATTCATGAAATCATTAACTATTTACCAGGTACATTCCATAATGTTATCTCACGGGATTAGAACGAATCACGCAGGCATTATCACGTCCATAAGCCATGATACTACTTTTCCCACATGATCGTAATCTTATTTGAAGGCCACGGTTTCAAATAATATCCATAATTAATTTAATTTGAAATGCCTGCCAGTCACATATCTCTCCCGTCCGTGTACTATAAAAGAAAGAAAGTTTCATCAGGCTCGGATGAAGACTGATTGAGTAACATATCACATCGGTACATCTCTGAACCTCTATCCCCTCAAATCATTTACGATCATTCCTCTCTTTTGCAACCGATGGTAGAATCTGGTTTAATATAATCTTTTCGGTGGCTCGACGACTTCTTGTGTTTTAGCTCGGTTAACAGATTAACGTGAGATTAACGTGACAAACAGAAGAGATTAAAGAAAAATCCAACCGACGAGCCGACCAACCAACGAGCAAGCCGACCAATGGGCCAAGTGGGACCGATGAAATGCGAATCGACGAACTAGCACAGAAAATGCTATCTGATGTGAATTGAACAAAAGTGTTCGGTCGTTGAATTTTCGTTCTCTGACAACGAAAGACAGCTGTGTAACGTTATCACCGACAGTTTCTTTACTCTTCAGAAGCGAATTTGGAGTAATTGCATCGCGCGATACATTACGGATTTAATGCTTGTCTGGCGAATTTAAAAATTACTGCATCCAATAATATGGTGTACAGGATAATTATGCTGCCCGTATTGGCATAGGGAACATTTAAAAAAAGCAAGACAGAGGTGAATGTTGTCAACCAAGACAACTCATATAAGTCATAGTATTGGTCAAACCAGAGTGAATATTTTCGATTTAAAGGTTTAAACGCCCGCTTTCTTGTGTTTATCATGTTTAATTTGCATCAAAGGGGAAAGGGAAGAGATCTCTCCCACCGCTCCCACTGGCTACTCCCCTACTCCAGAATGGTTAAATCGATTATAACTGTTTTACGGTCCCATAGTACAGACCAATGAATTTTTTTTTTTGTCATTGTAAGTCCTTGTTCCGGATCTCAAAACCTCAAGAACTTCATTCAATTCATTTTAAATATATTTCAATCTAATATTTAAAACAGATTAAACTAATTTTCCGCTTTGTACAATTATCCTGTAAGAAATGAAGGAAAGAATTCGAGTGAGATTATATAGGCTATCTTTTGCAAAGAAAAAAAAGTCCTCATCGCTCTTCCTCGTAAAAAAAACTATTTTGTTCAAGAGAAACAGCTATAGCATTTAACCCTCTATATGGTATATTTTAGTCCTACAACAAGCAGAGAACCTTCTTGGGCCATTAGAAGGAAAACACTCATTTCCCTCGTTCCATCATGGCGTTAAATTAAATCGATACTGTTTCTCCTCCCAACTGAATTGCGATTTCTCTATAAGGGGTTTGCTACATGAGATGTAGGTAGTGTGTCAATCAGCTAAGCACACATCGTGTATCAGGTTACTTTATAAATAAATCGACTTTCCCCGCAAAAAAAAAAAAAAACTAAGAGGTGAAAGAAGAAACAATTAATGAAACAAACTCTGCAGTTTGTGATGAAAACCCATCGCAACTTTTCGAGGGATTATTTACTTGTCATCTCCGTTCTTGAGATTCCCATTACGATTACGGTAGCCTAGCCATTCAAAACTAACTTCTTCAAATTTAATTAAAATCTTGTAATAGTAGTAGAGTTTTAGGAGTAGCGTTTATAGTTATTGCAATTGTTATAGAATGCATGCAGGTGTTAGGTTTATTGTCGTTTCCGTTCTTGAGATTCCCATTACGATAGACTTAAACATTCCAAAAAATAGCTTATTTTCAAAATGCATTAAAATCTGGTAATATTGTAAGGAAGGAGAAGTTTTATTTAACTTCTTAGGGTTATCGTCAATTTAACAGTTCGCCTAAAACAGGCGAACTGCGAGTCGATTGTTTGACAAGTTTACTTTCAAATGATGAATGAGGCAATTGAGCTACCGGTATTGCAGCAATATGTGTACTATTAATAATGAGAGAATTCCAAGAGGTGAACCATTCAAATCGTTTCCTTTAATTCGTCTAATTACTGTATAGTTTCAAGAAGTGATTAATGAATACCACTTTGCCGCACCATTTTAAAGTGATGAAATTCCAGATATGATTAATTTCAACGAGTAAGGCATGGTGCCGTCTATCGACTCTTCTTATATTTTATCAAAAGGCTTGCCATTAATAACGAGAAAGATAACATTTTGGGAAATGGATTCCAAGACTTCGACACGGTGAAAATATGACATCCTACAGTCTCCTTTATTACAGAACAGAGTGTGTGTTGTGAACTACGACCGCTTGATATTAACATTTTTCTAGTCGTTAGTGTCACGTGGTAAGACAAGGAACGAATTACAGTGTATCTTTCCATTTCTGAACGAGACATTACCGATGGCAAACAAATGTATCCCGTATTAAGCATAAAATGTCATACCGACCAACTATACATTTTCTATTCTTATATGGTATATTAATTTCGATTTGTTTAGACAGAAATTCTTTGTTCTAAACAGCTTGGAGCTATACACTTCAATACAGATTACAATAACCATCAAACGTTAACTTTTGCTTGTGCTTTTTATTTTAGAGACTTAAGTTAGAAATCCCCAATGTGCTACCTTACCTAGTACATTGCGTTCCTATTACCAAGGAAAATACTTAGTTTTATAATAAAATCTACTTTTTACAATCTACAATATAAACTCATAGGTAGCTAGATGCAGCTACTGTCGACCAGATAGCTTAAGTTTCATGAGAGGTTTGCAGGGGGAATAAGCTCCAAGTAAAGGGAAATAAAAAATTATGGTTGTCCATCAATCATAAAATAATGGAAAGCTGACGACATGTTGCGATATGATTACAAAGTCTAAATTATGACGTCGGTAGTCATTGGTGGGTAACTTGGCGTAACGATCGGCAAGAGGCGTATAGCCACGATTACTATAGTTTGTGTTAAAGATGGAATTCTATGGTCAGTGCTGTTATTGCTGTCGTCGGTGTTTAATTACATTTAGTTATTTATTTTAATTATTTGTGTATTTATTTGTTTCATCACAACAAACATACATTATTGATAAACTACATCATTAGTTCAACAGCATAGGATGTTGTAAGTAATTTAATATACGTTCAATAATATTTAAGTTATTTAGACAAGTCACTTCTGCTAACTTTGTATTTCAGTGCAAAATAAATTGATATCTTGTTACTATGAAAGGAATATGAATAGATGCTGCAAGAAAGTAAATTAGGCAAATTAAACTGAATGAAATGTCACTTATCAAGTGTTAAGATCTTCAAAATGATCGATCCATCAATTTGCCTCAAGTATATGAACTTCAATGAAGTGTTTCGCCATCAAGTGATCGATTCAATAATTGGCTAAGATCAATGTGTGTAGTATGGCATACTCGTGTTGATCTTCCCCCAGAGACAGGCGCCACACATTACATGTCGACTCTACACTAGCTACTTATCTACTGTTGACAGTCCTGACGAAGGAGGAGTGGAGCTGAGAAGTGGATTAGCTTTTGGCACGATGATGCTTTTCGTGCAAAGATTATTTCATAGGGAGTGACTTTTCTCCTAAATGTGATCAATTCAAGTCCACAATTAGATAACATTTTCTAGTTTTCACGATTAATTGTTAGAAATAGTTGCAGATTCAAGACGAAATAAAGACATAATTCTTCTGGTTATTGTACAAGAATTCATTTATTTATGAAAAAGTTAAATGTTATGATGTGATGAAATAAAATATAGGCTATGGATTATACACAAACACATAGGCCTATATAGCTTACGTATAATATGTATATATAGCATATTATATATAATATATAGCCTATAATTATATAGCATATATATCTATAACATATTGTAGCGTACCCCGCGGTGATGGTAACACGAAATGGACAAGACAACACGAGACAAACTCAAAGCTGTTCAGGGTTAGGCTAGTTAAACTGTAGTGCTCCTTTACTGCTTCCAGTCTTCTACTATGCTGCTGTTACTAGATGATTACAATTTCTCCTAAACTACTAAACTAATTAAGTACAATATATACAAAGTTAAAGCAACACCCTAACTCAAGTATTAGGACTGCTATTTAGGGGTGCTATTTAGGGGTGCTACAAATACACACGAAAATCGAAACGGGTGTCGTTTTACCGATTCGCTTCTCTCGGAAAGAGAACAGATATATTATAAAGAGCAGGGCATACCTTAAAAGTGACCACGGAATACATGTTAAAGAAGGAAGGGTGAGCATATTTGCTCAAAGCTGATTGGCAGGAGGCCCAGGGGCATACTTAATGGATCATGATGGGTTCTACGTGGCGATACTCCGGTGGGGGAGCGGGGTAGATTCCCCCTGAAATACTCAATTTGAATAATATTATCATGTGTTTCTATAATTTAACACGTTGACAGAGTTATTAAAACTTTGAACAAAATGCATATGGGGTATGATTTATTTTAGAAGAAGGATATCCACGTTTTATAGGCTAGGCCCCTATTGAGATGTTTGCTGTTTGCATTGATACTCTAGCGAAGGGCCAGTTGCAATATTATTGTAGGAGAAGCGGTAAATTTATTTGTTTATATAATTACGAATTTATGGCAGCGTTCTTTACTTTTTACTATATCGAGGGTAACTTGGTAGTATTTCCCAAAGCCATGTACTACACATAAAACACATATTGCATGAAACAAGGTGATAACCACAAAGACAATAATATAATGTAAAAAAGCATTGGATTAAATTTAAAAAGAAAAGTAAAGAAATTGTTAGCTGAAAATTAACATGTAACATGTAAAAGTCAATGAAAATTTCAAAATAATGTAAAACTATCTAGACAATTGGTATATCTAAATTATGTAAATTAATTTAATTTAACCTAATCCACGTACATAACTGAAGAATATCTATCCCTCGTAAAATGAAACACTTTAAAGTATACGATCATTCAATAATCGTTTGTAGGAATTTTAGGAGAGAGGCACGTTTTCAGTGCCATCCTTTGGAACCAGAGTATGAAAAACGGTTCTTACGAAATACTGAGTTGCCTCAATATAGTTTTTGTTATTCAGAGCTTTTTATGGAATAGTTGCTGTTTGCGCGTCAAACGCTGCTTTAATAGTTGATACAAGTTGGTGCAGGTGTGCTGTCATCATAGCTGGCATATAATATAGGCATAGATCGTCCATCACTTTTTGTTGTTGTAACTTTTCAATTCGTTCAAGACCACCCTTCGTACACAGGGGCGGGTCCATACTATTTCTTAGAAGGGGCCGGGTTCATCCTTGATTAATAGGTAAACGAAACAACCTCCTGAGGGAGATGTCTAAAATGCAAAACTATACCATATTTGATGCTTAAGTTAAATTACCAAGTGGTATACGGTTTTCGTACCACTGATTGGTTCTGTGCTGCCTGTCGAGAACAGTATCATATACGTCTTGACTCGCTCACGCGGACCTCGCCAATGGGCTGCCGTGACCCCGAATGTTAATAACTGATGAGAGCATAAATGTCATGACGGCGCTGACGTCATCGACAAACTACGGAAGACACACACAGCCGCTGGATTTGAAAATTGCAGTGCGATCGTACAATCGTTGGTGTGAAGCACCGGAGGCTACATGACTGGACAAATGTCTACAAAGAGCGATCAGTACTGATTAACGCAAAGCTACGTTAAAAACGTGCCATATTTCTCGAAAACTCCGGAAATGTTCTTTTGGGAGACTTTCGGAATTTACGCTCTTGTTCTCGGAAAAATCTAATATTTTTTACAGAATTCTTCTAGCCCGGAGAAATTGACCCCTCCCCGCTTTTACCATCTGTATCACACGGCTAGTCGGCTAGGATTAAAGGGGGCAAGATTTATATTGTTAATAAAACGCACCTTGGAGTTCATCGCGCGCCCTGTATCCATCCATTAGAAAATGATCTTTCGTCATTTCCGGGAATCACGGGAAGTATCGTTGTATATAATACATTATGCACACGTGGAAATTCCAAGGCGTCACCACGGATTTGGTCGTCTGATTTTATATAGAGCAACGACATTATCGACTTATCGACATTTTACTAAGGATTGTACATATATAAATTTCGATTATATATTGTGTTGTATATTTGGATTCACACATTCAAGGTTATTCAATTCAGTCGAGACACTTTCTCTGCAAGAAATGCTCCAGGCCTATACATCCAGCGAAATGGTTTGATTTGGTTATTTGAATTGTTTGAATTTCGTGATGAAGATGATAATGATGGTGATGGTGATGTTGGTGATGATGATGATGGTGATGATGATGGTAGTGATGATGATATTGATGATCGTGATGATGATGATGATTGTGATGATGATGATGATTGTGATGATGATGATAATGATGGAGATGCTGATGATGGTGATGATGATGATGGAGATGCTGAATATGGTAATGATGATGGTGATGATGATGTTGACGACCACTACGACGACGGCGACGACGTGACGACGACCGCGACAGCGCTACATGTGAGTTTGCTCGTTTGGATTCAAGGATATTGCAAAATCATGTTCGCCAAACAAATTCGTCACGTTCTTTTCGATCGACTTGACGGATTTTCGAGACGCCGCGCTGTAATAATCCGAAGCAACGTATACACAAGTTCAAATTTACCGGTACGGGACGGTTTAATTAGCCTACCTGGGGTGAAGTCAGCTTGAATTGACAATTTCACAGAGAAAAGCTTCTCATTCAAGTTAATAATTGACCTCCATCTGAGGGTCTATGTTTCCGGGTAATTGCGTAAATCGTGTCTCCGATGATGCCGCCGCATTCTGAGGATATTAGTAAAGTAAACTTGAAGATAACTCGACGATTTGAGTCTGATATCTGTTGACACCCTACACCGACGAACAGCTTGGGATCTGGTCGGAATCCAGGCCATATGGATTTAAATAGGTCATACTGCTGCTTCGTCCCGTGAATGGCTTTCTAGGTGAAAATTATGTTGACGTGCTGTCGGCAAAATAGTAACAAGAGTTGGCATATATTAATAGCGATCGATGACTTCATGAGTTCATTTTCATTTTATCTCGGCAAACATCCTCCCTATTCCCTGGATAAAAAAAAATCTTCTTACATATAATCATCACGCGCAAAATGTGCTCAGCTCCGTTACGCCTGAGAAATATTTCTTGAGAGATGAGAGATTCATGATTACTTGTGAAAGATCCCTGATTACATTTATGATCTGTTACTTGGTGAGAGATCCCTAGTTACAATAAATGATAGGTTATTTGGCGAGATATCCTTAGTTACATGAATGATATGTGACTCGGTGAGAGATCCCTAGTTAAATACATGATTTGATTAATTGGTGAGTGATCCCTGGTAACGTCAATGATCTGCTACTTTGTGATATATCCCTGATTACATGAATGATTATGTTACTTGGTGAGAAATTCCTGCTCGCATACATAGTTTGGTACTTGGTACTTGGTGAGAGGTCTCTGGTTACATCAGGGATACGTTAATTGATAAGGAATCCCTGGTTAGATCAATGATGTGTTACTTAGTGACTGAGAGATATCCGTGGTACAGAGAAGCTTATTGCAGTAAGTAGGCAGATTTGAAGTGATGGCTGATGCTTATTTGGTAGAAGGGTAGTTTGGGAGAAAATAATGGAGGCGGATTTTTACATGTCAGTCGGTCATGCGTTTATATGTGTGCTAACTTTTGCAGGAAATTTTGATACCAGCATAGAGGAAATAAAAACCTTATAATAATTCCTTTTCTTACAGGGTCCACTTTTAAGGCCAGCGAAATCATATTCAGTTCATCAGTCGCTAATCACGAGACGTAACACTCATTTGCAGCTTTAAAGGCCAACTAAATCATATTACATTTCTTAATGTTAATGACAATGTGACGTCACTTTAAACCAGCAGCATTGCCATTGTGAGTAGGATTGGAATGTTTTACCATTTCGAGTTGAAGGCAGGTAGAGCAATATTTAGATTACGTGGTTTGCCAAACATCTCAGCTCAAAATGTTGCTTTAAAGGCCATATTCTTATTATTATTATTATTTTTATTATTATTATTACTATTATTATTAATATTGTTATTATTATTATTATTAGTATTATTAGTATTATTAATATTATTAGTATTATTAGTATTATTAGT
>JAODAG010205453.1:0-10061 GCA_027574785.1 Orphnurgus asper | reverse complement strand
CACACGCCCTCTTCTACCTCCCACACGCCCTCTTCAACCTCCCACACGCCCTCTTCAACCTCCCACACGCCCTCTTCTACCTCCCACACGCCCTCTTCTACCTCCCACACGCCCTCTTCAACCTCCCACACGCCCTCTTCAACCTCCCACACGCCCTCTTCAAGGTCCCATCCCATGTCCGCTCTCCGAGCATTGGTTCACTCAAATGATTGAGGTTGCTGTTCCTACGGGGGTCAAATATTAGCATAGGGTCTATAATTACGTAACCTAACCTGGCCCTGTATAGCCACCGATACTAATTCCGCACGTATTGTAGTCACATTGACTACTACTGGTAATGGACAACTGTTTACCCTGGTTGGGCATACATTAGCAGGTAGTAATTGCCCAAATTTCGATAATAGATTGTATACGAACCCAACAGTTTAAAAGTATAAGGAGGATTGCATTACAGAAGCATCTCAAATATTGGGTCGAACTGTTATGAACAAACATGATAACTGCATCTTCCTTCTTGGAAGGAATGTACCACTTACATGCGTAGGGGAGGCGAAGTGAAGAAAGCTGGAAACGTAAACATTAATTTCTTCCGAACATTGCAACTCTATCCGGTATATTACGAGTGCATAAGTATTTTTCAGAGAAAATTTGCATATATATGAGTAGCATCTTTCAAAAGTTGTCAGTAATGTTCATTTACTTTAAAAGAAAACTATTGGTCCAGTAGACATAATACTAAAATGTTCAATTATTTCACAAAATGACAACCACATAGAAGACATTGTCCTGAGACTCGTCTGTACTGTATAACTGAAATCCATATACAACTTTAAAGCTATAAAATACCACGTCAAGATGATCTAAGTTGATTTTACTGAACACCGATTCGCATGATAGAATCACATAGCCGATACAAATAACAGGGAGTCCTTATACAGCGTTGACTCAGGTTGACTATTCTATATATACAATATACGTAATGCCATTGCTTAAATTTACTCCGAAATAGTTTGGGGCAGATCGCGGACGCCACAAAATCTTGGCAAAGTAGTGGCAGAAATGTTCTTAAAGTCACGTGACGGTCACTAACCTATAAACGAAACTGGATCCAGATAGTGACGTATGGTCAACCCAGCGCCACTGTGTCTCGCCGTGGGCTTCGTGTAAGCCTATCCAAAGCGTTGCGTCTGACTGACTTCTGATAAAGCTCTGGATGATAAGAAAATATATAGAACATAATTATAGGTTAACGTGGAGGAAAGTATTAAAAGAAGACCCTTCCACTTTCCGTCTGAATAGTAATCCAATGACGGGAAGGCACAGTTACCGGGTACATGGCGTTCGTATGTAATTTACCTCTTTACTCCTCATCTACTACCGCTCCCCGGCTGGACCGGATTGTTATCGATCCCATACAGAGATTAAGGGCCCGGGAGTTGCTACAACTCATTGTTATCGATGTGCATCATTACCTAAAGGACGCTTTGCCACACTTGAATAGGTTTTCAGCTTCATCTGTTTGTTTTAAAACCCACCCAAGAAAGAACTAAAGCAACCGACGGCAACATTTGCCACGACAGCAATTTCCCAGCCCCAGTCCTACTTCGATAGGACTGTTTAAGACCTAGAGATCATTGTGTTAGTGTAGTACCACGTATAATGTATAGCGCGTGGCTCTGTTGGAGGACATAACCCTGTCATTAACTAGTACGGGCCGTCCTTTAACACCATTATACTAATCATGATATTCGTTAGTGGTTCAGGCTATGTCGTAATGCTTGTATTTAATGTTTTCATTAATACAAACATGTATAGAATAGTACCGTACATAAAATATACTATTTTACATTTCATTCAGCTCATACGCCCAATAACAATTACGATTCCTTATTTATGGAAACCATTTTGTGGAACATATGATAACTCTCAAAGTCATGTCATGAATATCCATATGACATCAATCAACATACCAAGTTTGTAGATATATCGGAGTGCTAGATAGTTTAACATATTTTTCGTTAAGCCTCTGTAACCTTTGACCATAGGGATTTGAATCTCGTCGGCCCATACCCAATCTTAGCTGTCTGGATCAGCCTTCAACAAGCTTGGACCAAATATTTAGAGATTAACGAAACGCGTGTCTCCACCCAATACCCCGATGGACATGCGTGTTAACATAAGCCTACTCCCAATCTGACTGAGGTCAGTGCATTTCAACCTTTGACAAATTCAGTCTCGAAGAACCAAGGGAAGTGAGAACAACTTGTTCATCACCACTGCACAGCAGCAGTGACGAGAGAAGTTATTGCAAAACTCATTCGAAATCCAATTATTAAAACTCAATGAAATGTTTTAACCGAACCATGGAATGCCGAACTCATCACCACTGCAAAGCAGCTGCACTGAACAAGTCTAACAACTGCTCGAGGTTGGACGTGAAGGACGTGAAGCAGGAAGCGTTGGATTACAAAGCATCCATTCGACCATATGACAAGCCGTTTTAACATTTAACTCCCTATTTCACTTAGAATTGTATTGTAATTAAGTGCAATGTATTCCACTGAAGTGGAATTGTATTCCACTTAAGTAAACTTGCATTTTACTGAAGTGAAATAGGGAGGCAAATGTTAAAAGAGCTTGTCATATGGTCGCTGCTGGGCTATCTCAGTCTCCGCTTTAGTCCTGTAGGATACAGATAATTGAAGGCGGCGGATACGGTATGCAGATGTATCCGATATGCGGCAGAAACATGTGTCGAAGACATAAAGCTTATGTCAGGCAGAGAGACTTCGTCAACAAGAGCAGCTATTAATGTTGATCTCGCTTTAACATACAAAAAGAGTAAAAGGAAACTATTTTTTAAAATTTTTATATAGATTTACCGAATACGGAAATGCCGTGCGTGTTTAGGTACAACTATGAACTACAGGGGTACTGAGATGATCGATCGTGCCATCCAGAAACGGGACTGCAAAGACTGATACTGTTTCCAAAGGGATTGAAACGTATGCGTACTCACATTTGTCCCCGCGTCTTTAATGGTGGCCAGGGTCACGTGATCACCATAGAGCCTGGTACATAAGATATTAGCATCGGCCCAAGAGCTCTTTCTCTCTACGAGCCAGACACAGCGGCCTTCGTAGTTGATGCCACCATGGGGACACTCGTGGTTCTCCTGACATATCGCTGTATCACAAATAAAAAACGAATAAGCCATAGCCTATATCAAACCGCCCAGGTCAAGACATGGAGGAGTGGCAAATGAATAACCCCCTCCCCCAGATTTGAAATGCACCGTACTCGTTTGTAGGCTCTATTGTAAAAAAAAACATCCCTTATCGTGAACATTAGACAGCTATGAAATACGCCGAATACCGTACGCACACATACACCCCAAAGGCAAGGGGACGATCTCCCCTACATTTCACCAACGGCGCATCGGGCCAATGGTACGCTATATGTGGGAGTAACTCACCATTGATTCAAGGGGAGGGAAATATGAAATGAAAATTCTTAATTTTCATTAAAAAGAACAACCAAGAGAGACCTTATTGATGAAATAAAAGCTACACATGAATTTCCCCAATTTTCTCATTATTTTTCTCGGAAAATTCGGAATTAACCAATGTATTTTCTTGTTACAAATTTAAGACAATGCATTTTAGTTGCCGTGAATGATAACTGCTGCAATGATATTAGCTAACGAAAACAAAAAAGTCGACTGAAATTCCTCCATGTAGATAATCGTTCGAATGACTTGCCAAAACGTACCGGCAGACATACAACATAACCCCACTCCCTACCCCATGAACTACCGCAAGTACTTTTACGAGGACATTCGATTTTGCAGAGATTATTTCATGTTACTCAGTTTTGGCGGGAAACTTGCGCCATTTAATACGTACCGGTAGTCTGTGGTGTAGCCAGGGGGAGTCTGGGTATCACCGCCAAAAAATGTAAGGCATTAATTTGCACATTTGTGACGTCAAAATTAATTTTCTTGTTCAAATTAAATTCCTCCACATGTCCCCTCCCCCCATAAAATGTGGCACGTAGGTGCAGACCTAAATTTCGTTTCTTCGAAAACCAAAAAATCTCTCCACATTCCCCCTGTGCTACTGTACTTAATACTGTTTCCAAACAAAGTTATTGAATAGAGCTGCAATTTAACATCTGGTTGTATTAAACCGGCATTCATCTAATTTTCCAACTTCCGAAGCGAATACCATTAACTTTAAAAACAAATATATAACTTACCGATATAAACGACGCTACTTAAATACACCGCACAGAGAAGGTTAAACCTCCCAGAACTGATCTTACGGCCGACAGCTTCCATGGTAGTGGTATAGATCTGTATAAAAGCTTATAACATGCGTAAATAGGCCTAAGCGGTCACTGTCTAATAATAATAATAATGACCGCGTTTTTCGAGAAGTTCTGATTTTCCAATCGACGTTTGCTCATGGTGGAAGTTGATTTTATATATGCTTACCTATGTTATCTTAACTTCCTATCTCTGTAATAATCAGGAAGGAAAGCTTCGGAATTTGGTCTTTTTGAGGAAATGACCTGAACCGTTTATTCCTATTTCTGGGAATACTCTCAGGTAATCGCGCAAGGAGGTACTCAGAGATAAACGTCGGGTAATTGTTTCTATCGTCATCTACTCGTATCCAGAATAATACGTCAAGTACATTTCTAGGAAGTTACAGAGGACAGTAGCGGGAAGATCATATTTGGGAGCGGGAGGCAGTGGCGTGACTCATCCGTAGTATAGCGGCATGTTAGCCCGGATATTTGACTGAGCCACAGATAAAATGGTTTCAGATGAAGTTTTAAGGTCACCTACTCGCGCCATAAATTTTTCATTGGCGGGCCGGGGAAGAGGTTTAAAGAGAGGGGGAGGGGGCTATATGAATCAGGCTACGTTCATATTTCTGATATCAGGTTCATGATCATTTATTATTATTATTTTTATTATTATTATTATTAATATTTACGGTCCAAACATTGATGATCCGGCGTTTCATAACAATCATTTACATAAAATGGGTGACTTTGAATGTTCTATATTTGGTTGTGACTTTAATGTTGCGTTTAAGTTTGAGATTTAGAGAAAAAACGAATGGTGTACGTCACATCAACATTAAAGCTTGGGATGATATGATGACGCAGTATACCATTCTGTAGACATTTTAACACACTAGTCGGCGCTGACAAACCAGTTTATTTGGAAATAGTTTCGTAACAAAAGGGTCAGTAAGGACCATGAAAGCCAATGACCCGGAAACCCCCAAAACCCTACACACCGTAAAGTATACCAACCTGGAAAAGTGCCTATCAAGAGCATTCGTAGGCATTGACACTTCTAGATACTATACATAAACAACCGAATCGGGCAGACTATTCCGACTCATCCATAACTCTCTGTGATAAGAAATTCTTTCTACCAAACCCACATCGCACCTTCTGCAGCTTGAAACAGTGGCCTCTATAGTGCTTAATCATTATATTAAAAAGTTAAGATGTCAAAACCATGAACAATTTTAAATACTTGAAGTTGATCACCGCGAAGTCGGTCTAAGCTCAAGAGAAGTTAAAATTAAGATGTTTCAATAAGTATTAATTTGAATAGTATGGATTCCATACTTGTACAACATACTGCAAATGTAATTTGAATAGTATGGATTCCATACTTGTACAACATACTGCAAATGAAGCCTAACTGCTTGTGTCGCCTAATCATCCCTACAAATTCAGTTACCGTTTCTAGCTGATTCAATACACTGCCTGGAAGAGCTTCGCGGAAGAATCTCTCTGATCTTTCTCAACATGAACTTCCTGAAGATATCAAGATTATAATTAACTCTGGGATTCCCATGACCCATATGGACCCTTATTTCAAATTCAAAAGAACGGGGACGTTGTTGTAACTTCTTCTAATGACAATTCATTGTTAAGCAATATTAATTAATAGACAGGCGAAAATGAGGCGAAATATAATATGTTGCACTCTTTGGGAATCGTAATCGAAACAAAGGAATGATCTGAATCCTGAGCTTAAATTGTAACTGTGACTCTATTGGTAATGAGAACAAATGTCTAGACCACAATAAACGTAATTGTTAATACTACATCTGTTAAGAAATTTGCTGATGATACAAAGTCGCAATGTGAGGTTTACTCATTGGAGGATGCCAGGAGTGTCCAAGGTGATATGATTTTAAGTGGTATTATGATTGATTGACAAGTGTGAGGTCACCCGGTTGCCAAAACAGTCAGAATATTCCATGGTTATTGTTTCCACACCGCGTGTCCTAAGCCAATTGAATGGGATTAATAACTCATTCAGAGTCGACTGATTGAGTTTGACACAGCTGACAATTCAGTTTCCCTAGGCCTGTTAAACTTAACACGATATCCAGCTGTCTTTGAGAACTCATGGTATGTACTCGTCTCGTCGCAGTTAATTCACTATGATATAGATATTTTAATCAGGTGAAGGAGTTGTCCATATAGGAGTTGTCCTACATAGTCATGCGCTACGCATTATGTGGCACTACACTCGCCCAATGATTTCTACGTCTTAACAATGGTTGAATTTAAAAACTAATATTTTCTATTCTTTTTATTTCAAGCCCTGTGTTGAAATTAATCACCATATTTTACATGTTGTGTATTGAAGTTTTACACATAAAGAAACAAAATAAAACCGATAAATTATAATTAATGCTGAATTGGATACAGTGATATTGTTTCATTATTTAACGCAGCCCACTGATCTCCGTGTCGTTACAGACCGATCGAAATAGGATTGGGGCTGGACCAGCGCGATGGCATATTCTTTCGATGTTTCCTTTTAGAGCCCAATTAGTTCTTTCTTGGTGTTTTTTCTTCTTCTTAAAGAGCGTCGTGAATTAGCCATTTACTTGGATTGGAGTTGGGGGGGGGGGGGTGAGAGACATCCGATGACATCCTTTATTTTCTATGATTTACGTCTTCCCTTGTGAGATAAACTTAAATATCGCTGTGTCCGGAAAGTTGTTCGCTTGGATTGTTATAAAGTACCGTAGTAACTTCAAGGAACCTACATCGCTGCCGTTTATCTGCCAGATAAATGATGGGCAGGATGTAGGCTCACTGAACCGTGACTTTTACCTAAGTCATGTTGAACTTTGTCGGACTTTAAGGACTAGAGGTAAACTTGATATCGGAGTATATCCTCAATGAAGGATGTACTAATCGAAAAAGAGGCAAAGCAACCTGTATAATTACTGATCACGTATCGGCCACCTTTGCAAACTCGGTGTTGGATAACGCCCTCTGCAGGGCTGCTCTGTTCACCGGTATACATACTGAGGGAAGTGAGAGCAACCTGTTCATCACTGATGCACTGCAGTTGTTCTGAGCGAAGTTATTGCGACACCAATGAAACAAACCAAAGAAAATATAACCGAATCACTAAATACCAAGGAAGACCGTCACTTTTCACCACCACTGCAAAGCAGCTGAATCTGCAACCTTTGATGTAAGAACGACTTTCACGAAGGGCAGAATCGAGGAATATTTAGTAGAATGTAGATCTCAGAGAGATTCGGGTGGGTGTGGATTATATTTAGAGATCTTTGCGCGATTATTGCCAATAATTTTAGAGTCCGGGCTCATGTTATTGGAATATTGGAAGTAAATATGGGGGCTTATTTGAAGCCCGACTGGTAGCGCACGTGCCCGACCAGCAGTGCAGTGCCAGACCAGTAGCGTAGTATATAGCAACTAGGGATTAATGTCCTGGTTAAGTGCCATGGTAGAACGGGGTCAATGTTAGTTCGCTTGTATTATTATCATGTGCCATATTAGTTAGTTGTTTCAATAAAATACTTGGTTGTGATCATTATTCCAGTTCTTTTGCGTTCCGGCCTACTTTATTATTTGTTATTATCACTATCTAAAAGGACCTCGGGCGCACATACTACGACAGACACAGGGACCGCAATGCCAATACGCCAGGCGCCACGCATACTACAAATACACAGGAAAGGGCACGGGGAAGGAAATAGAGAGGATGCAGGGAAATGACGTCATTGAACCTTCAACTTGTCGCCCATAGTGCTTGTAAAGATGAAAGACCGTTCATCACGGTTCTGCAGAATGCCTAAAGCTCAATGACGTAACAGAAAAGTATTTTTACCCTCTGCCTCGGATAGATGACTCTTTTGATAAGCCTCGCTGGGCCCCAGTGGTTCTGTACCTGGTAAGTGGTTTATTGAGGTAGAAGTACTGGAGAGTGCCCGGCCTAATACAGCATTCGTGACAAACATGGGACTTTACCAGTTCAAGGTGCTTCCGTTCGGGCTGTGTAACTCCCGGCGACGAAAGATTAATGGAGCGAGTACTGAAGGGCCTACAGTGGCAGACCAAGATGACGTCATTGCACATGGGGACGCATTTGACAAGACGCTGGACACCGGCTGAGTGAGGTGCTGCAGTGATTACGTGAGGCAATGTTGAAACTCAACCCTCAGAAATGTCACCTATCATTCAACAGAGGTTAGCTACCTAGGCCATATAGTTTCTAGCAGTGGAAACTGTAACAGACGTGCGCAGTTTTGCACTATCGAGAAGGCTCCTTTAATTCACCTTTCCGAAACTAAATGATTTTTTAGTTTAGGTGAAGACGTTCTTTGTAATTTGTACATTTCGACATGTTTTATATTTGCAAATTAAAGGCGCCCTGCATAGTAGGAGACATTGAGTAAGAACCATAGAAATAAATAAGGTAGCTGTTTCTATGGTAAGCTATTTATATGGTAGCTATTCTATGGTAAGAACAGTAAAATCTATTATACATCGAGGAAGTGAGAATGTGAATAGCTAACTATATAGTGCTAGGTAGGGTCTTGAACCAGACTAATGATATTATACACTCGGCCCGTCCAAGCGAATTTAGGAGAGATTGTGGGTTCGCCGCACACCGCAGACGACCTCAACGGGGACAACACTCCAATAAGGGGACTTCACCCAACGCCAGTAGTAACGCCACTTAAATAAAATAATATTATGTCCGCCACCGGTCACGGATTGCCGCCAGTAACAAAACCCCACACGAGGAACTGGAAAGATGGCTGCCAAGAAGTCTCCAGAGCCTAAACCTGAGTATGAGGAAATGGCTACCAGGGTTAAATGTTTCATTGTATCTTGGAACTTGTGTTGTAACTTGTAGGCCTACTGGTGACGGCACATTTTCGACTGAGGTCGAGAGAGCATGTAACAAAGTAGTTGTTGTTCAGGCCAAATGTTAGCCGTTAACAACAGAGTTTGTTAATTACCGTCTTCTTTTGCTCGCTTTGGTCTCGCTCCACATTATCTCTGCAACTTAATGAAGCCGTATTCTTCTACTCGTACCCTTCATTCTTCCAATTTGAAGGCACCAAAATGGACGCTTGCAACATATGGCCGTCGCTCATTCTCTCTCTCTCTCTAGCAGCTCCTGAACTATGGAATAAGCTTCCTACTAACATCAAAACATCACCAAATGTCAGCACTTTTAAAAGGAGATTGAACAATAATCTTTTCTCAAGAACATTTTCTTCTAATTGACTGCAAACGCAACTGAACATTGTTTAACTTTGGATATTTGATTGATTGAATTTTCTGTAAGGGCGTCTTTGTCCAAATGAAGTCTGTTATATCGCTTTACGACTGGATATCAGGCTATGCAGAGGTTAGTCTTGTTACAAGACCGTACAGTATTTTACTTGTACTAGAGCGGGCGCCCTCACTTACGGTCATAATATATGCAGATGTCCGTAATTGCTAATGTGTACCTGTTGATCAAAATCTCCGTGTATTGGTTGCGAGCCCTTCTTATAAAATCTACATTACAAGTGCTTGGCCAAGTACTAAATTACGTATAACATATATTAACATATTTGTGTTCTAATTTATTTCTATCAACAGCAATATACAAAATGAACGTTTAGGTGTTTACACAATGAAATATACAATATATATATACACAAACAAAAGTAAACAATATTAAATGCATCATAGGAATTGAA
>JAODAG010205342.1:0-13774 GCA_027574785.1 Orphnurgus asper | reverse complement strand
CATGAAGTTGAAGTTACCTTATATCATTAGTTAAGAAGAGCTGGCCATCCATGAAGTTGAAGTTACCTTATATCATTGGTTAAGAAGATGTTGGCCATCCATGAAGTTGAAGTTACCTTATATCATTAGTTAAGAAGAGCTGGCCATCTATGAAGTTGAAGTTACATTATGTCATTAGTTAAGAAGGATTAGCCATCCATGAAGTTGAAGTTACCTTATATCATTAGTTAAGAACAGCTGGCCATCCATGAAGTTGAAGTTACCTTATATCATTTGAATGAACAATCATGTGCAGATATTAATTTTACTACATAAAGGACTTGTCATTTTGAGAAAATTGCCTTGAAAAGTACTAAAATATTGATTATTTCTCTCATCAATTTTCTCATGTGTCCACTTAGTGGTGCATTAATGAGAGAATGCTTATCACCAAAATGTTTTGCGTTTATCCTTGAAAATATCACGTTTTGGAATACCCCCCATCCCCCTGAAAACCCACCATAAAAAACAAGAGCCGGAAGATGCATGGTCACAAATCAAAAAGCAGGTACTTAACCAAAAAACCCTGATGGACTATTATTGAAGGGATCGGTTTGGGTGAAGGAGGAACATTTCTTTCTTAAACGTACTTTTTTAAAAATGCAAGTTATCCTAAGGACCTTGAGAGTGGTGGAGTATTTCCAGTCACCTATCATCTCCGGGGACTCCCATCTAACGTCTGAAACGTTATGTGCATGTTCCGGCTTACGTCACCAACTTTTTGGGGTTTTAAGCCCTAGCCTTTGAGAAAGTTCACTCCAAGCTCCCCAGACGATCAATGTTGAAACGTCGGAAATAAATAAAAGTTAAACGTGCGAAATTACAGGGCACATATACCCCTGCAGTATGGTGCATATTCATAAGATTTGCATCTTCCTATAATTACTGGAATGCTCTTGGGAAGCCACACGTGTGGGTTTCTCATACTCTCAGGAGATGAGGTGATTTTTTTTGTTGCAGAGACTTAGATTTAGACATTGAACAAGTTGTTATCTATGACTACACCTAACAGGATTGATCTTCTTGCTCCTCCATTAAACGTAGACAAGTATTCTTGTATATGAAGTCAATCGATGTTATTCTGTTGAATACAGATCAAACATGGCCAGGGGACAGCCAAAACATTGTTGGGGGAGCTATAGTCATAATAGAGTTGCCATCCCTGTAACAATTCATTTCTTACCATGGAAGTAAATTTGGCTTGCAATATTCAAAATGTCAATACCCTCAAGCAAAGTATAATACATAACAGTAATTTATATGAAAGGCGTGTTTTTTTTCTCTCTCTCCTTAACGCAAAAATTTGACCAACGCTTATTAAAAAAAAAAAAATGTTACTACAGTATAGGTTCAACCATGTACCGTAGACCCGGTGCCTTTGTAAGGACGTAGGTTTTATTGTATTAGGTGTAAAGTGTTGCATATGTACAACAATTTGTAAGTCAATATCACCACAAAATATCTCCCTCGTCCTCTGGTTAACGGTAGAAAAAGAGGGAGGGAAACACCCATGAATTTTCGATGAAACATGGAAAAACACTGGTTTTAAAATAAGGCTAGTACAGTTGATGCAACAAACTTGATGTGTTAGCGAAGATTTAGTGGCAACCTTGGTCGGAGTAATTCCTTGAGCTGGTGGGTCGATGTCAGTTTTCTGAGTAAATTGAATGATTGCACCGATTAGTTGAACGTCTTAACTCGAGACGGCTCTTGAAAAACATGAACTGTTCTATCGACAGACTAATCTGGCATGCAAACCTCCCTCTGTTGTTTTACGTCGTGGCGAGCGGCCCATGCTGTGTATGGCTCGGTGTGAAGGATTTCCTCTCGTGGAGAGGAGACCTGCATGGCTGAAATGAAAGATGATCGATTCTATCAACAGTCTGCAGTGTTCTAATCTGACTCGGGGTGTCGGCCAGAGTAAGAGATCGACGTCTTCGGACTGGGGTATATTTTATGGCGAGCTGCCCCATTCCGCCTGGCTCGGGGGGAGACGAACGATTTCCCCTCGAGGAGAGGAGACCATGACTGAAATGAAAAAAGAGCTATTCCCGTTAGATTTTAATATTGAACCAGCTCTTCCAGTGCCTCTGTGTTCTGCAAGTATATGATGGATGTTTGTTGCTGAAGTTGAATATTTTTGATATTCAACTAGCTGAGCTGCCCGAAGTCGTCACCGTTGTTGTCTGTGGGTGTGCTAATTCTCTCTGCGTCCGCAAGTGTTTGTTTAACGGATCATGATAAATTATTGGACCAAGTGACGTTTCTTCCTCCCTCAGGTAGCAGAAAGAGCCTTGTACTTTTGGAACAACGAATACATCCTCAGCCTGATGGAGGAGAACATTACGGTTATCATGTCCATCATGTTCCCAAGCCTCTACAGGATATCAAAGGAACACTGGAACCAGTGAGTTTATTTTTCAAAACCAATGTGTGACCTGACTGCAATGGCAAGAGAGACGGCAGGTGTTTGGTTCCGGCTCAATTGACCTATGCAGTCATGCTGACGTCTCTGTGTCTGTGTGTGCGTGCATTTTGTATTTTGACCGAGGACTTGAACGAAAGGAAATTCCAACTCCTTGGTAGCCATTTCAAAAGAAATCTATCGTTGATTCTGTTGTTGAGGATTTGGGGAGTTTGAACGATGGATTTAAGGTCCTCGGTCTGAATGTTAAACAACATTGTGTGTGTGTGTGACACCTTACTTGTACACACGACGAATTGAAAACACGAAGTTGTTCGGTCCTCGGTCACTTATCACTAGATTTAACCATGTTTATTTGTTAAATTTCTCATGCAATATGAATGAGTGGTCAGGACTTTCAGGACCTAATGCAGTTATTCCTTAATGTTTGTAATGGCTTCATATTCAGTAAGGACATGTTGGTAGACCATTGGGAATTTTCAGCGCCAGTTTTCGTTTTGCAGATTAAATATTCATGATATAGGATTTTGGCTACTATCAGATCATAAATATGGAATCTAAAGATACATGGTCCCTTTTGTTTTCTTTGTGCGGAACTCTCGTACATATTAAAGAGTGGGCGGGGCTAAGCGTAAAGCCACCTGGTATCGTTAGGATTCATAGCATATCAACTGATTAATCTGATAATCGTCTGCTTCTAGTCGATCTCGGGTAAATCAGGCTGCCATCTCTGTGGTAAATGAGTATCTGAGAAGATTTCAATGACGAAGGCATTAGTGTAGTAACTCTAGTAAATCTAAGAGGCCAAACCTTCAAGTTTTTCTTAGCGTTTACAGCGGAGGAAGACAACGTCCACATAACGGGACGGGTTAACAGGGACGGCCCTTGCATCCAGCCGATGACGTTCCGATGGTTTTATTCGCATACGATGTACTTTACCGAATCACACGCTACATTACATGTCAATTTGGTTTCTTGGACTGGATTCTTTATTGGCCCACTTTTCTTAATCATAATTATACATTTTGCAATCCGTCTTTTCTTTTTCCCTTCCTTGCAGGACAATCATCGCTCTTGTTTATAACGTGCTTAAAACTTTCATGGAACTCAACAACAAACTCTTTGATGAACTTACGGCAAACTATAAGTCCGAGAGACAAAAGTGAGTACAAATTATATTTGTCACGATGTGACTTAAAATTAATTTTAAAACTTAAAATAGTAATAACGACGGGGACCATGTGCTTGTCGCGCAAAGCGGGGTAGGCTCAAGGAAAGCATGACGAAGCCAAGCATCGTACGAAATCTTTATAGACTTCCATGAATTCAACTGTGCATGCCAAGGGGAAATAAAAAATGAATGATTCCGAAATTTTCTAGTTAAAAAATAAGTAAAAATAAGCTCTCGGGTGGAACGAAAGGAGTATTTAGTAACTGTGCGACAGATTTGGTATTTTCTATGTTGTGGTATAATTCTATATTTGGTATATTCTTTATTTGGTATTTTCTAAATTTGGTATAATTCTACATTTGGTTATGTCAGAACATTTGGTATAATTCTATACTTGATATAATTGTACATTTGGTATATTCTGTATTTGGTATAATTTTACATTTGGTATAAACGTCAGAACATTTGGTATATTCTGCATTTGGTATTTCTATGTTTTGGTATACTCTATATTTGGCATACTCTATATTTGGCATAATTCAATATTTGGCATGTTTCTACATTTGGTATAATTCTACATTGGTACAATTCTACACTTGGTATAATTCTACATTTGGTATAATTCTACATTTGGACGTCGTTCCAAAATAATTTTTCACCGCTTCGCTTCACAGGGAGAAGAAGAAGGAGAAAGAACGTGATGAACTATGGAAGAAGCTAAGCAAGTTGGAAATGAATCATTTAAACAGTCAGCAGCAGAAGGCCTCCGGCGAAATGACGACGACGATGAAATAAATATGCCGAGACGGGGGGAGGAGGAGCCGCATCTGCCAACGTTCAAAAGTTCAGCAATTTTGCCATTTAAAGATCGTCGCTCCGCTGCGGGGGCAAACCGGACCTCGTTCCGCACACACACACTGCACGCAGCCACGAGCATGTTAGCCCGCAGTGCGGCGTGTATCACATCGCACGGCCTCTGAAACTTTTGAGGGGGGGAAAATAAAAAAGAAGATGTGCGACGTTTCTTTCTTCACCGACAAGTCCGTAGCACCACGTAACCATTTCTGTTCCCCTCTCCCCCGTTCTCCCTCATCGGAGGGGGAGGGGGGAAAGAAATGGGTGTCTACTTGTCTGGGAACAGATGGTAAGGTAAAGGCGGCGTAAAAATGCTAGCAAGGAAATGCAATGAGCCCAATTTGAAATTGTGAAAATCACGTTTGCAGGTTTAGCGTAAGTACGGTTAAGGAAAGCGAGGGTTCAGGTTATGTTTAATTGGAAGGATTTGTCCTAGCACCTACCGTTTCCTCGATGGCCTCTGGACCCAGGAAGAACAACGCGTTACCCGCTGGAGTAAAGTTGCTTTTGAATTGGGACTATATTGATCGAGTAATTTTACACTGCAAATTTATATTCTGAATTTCATCTGTATGTTATTTATGTAGTGTAACACCTTTATTTACCTTACATAGCATAAAAATTCATGTTATTCCTGCTTATCCAAAAATGAAGCGAGGGTTTGTAGGAACCCTACGATGACAAACTACGGTGTAATTACCAATGCAGGGCAGCAGGAGGGAGAATTTGTTAATTTCAAAGAATAACGTTATTTTTTATTAAAAGAGAGCTTGGAGGGATAGAAATAAATTCTGATCTATTTATGGATAGTGCCAGTGTGGATTTTTAAGATAGAATGTTGTGTGTGTGTGTCTTTTGTTATACATTAATACAATTTTTTTTATAGTATTTAACTCAATATTTAGAAACCTTGGATAGTTGCAAAAGTAGGTTTATTCAAATAAGGTCTTTGAAAAGTTATCCGCATATTATTCTTTTGTTTTTCTTTGCCGACCGTCCTTTGGAGAGATTTAGCGCATTTTTACGTCGGTTCGTCTCTCTCGTTCCGTGTATTCATTTGTACAGTTGTCGGAGGATTTCCAGCCGTCCAGCGCAGTATAGGGCGTCGTTTTTATTTTCATAGACTACGAATTTCGCGTCGGATATTGTCGCAGTATACGACCGACGTTTAACCGTATGATTGAGATCGCGCGTGCCGCATCTTTATAACCGTCGACGGGCGATTTGTCATCAAAGTTTGCTACCGCATTGTACGACTCTCATGCAGTACCGCTTGAAAGTAAACCGCAGGGCAAGAAGACGTCGGTGCATTCGTTGTCTGGAAGGGGGTTACGAAATAGTAATGGAAGGCAGTTTATTTGCGATGCATCCACCTGGTAATTTTAAGACAGAGATTATCAAAGTCTTTATTTTTTGGGGGTTAGCTATTCAGTTCGAGATTTTGAAGTATAATTTCAGGGGCGAAAAACCGTGGACTGCTACTAGTTGTAATATCCGCCTTAGGGGTAATGAGGCTTACAGCTCAAATCCAGGAATTTCTTGTTTGGTCGATCTTGTAAGAGTTGATGAGTATCGTCCTGATTGCAAATTCAAGGGCTAGACTCGTGCCTGGATTTGATTCGTTTCTGATGAGAAGACATTAAAAGGCCTCTTTAGCACTCGAGTACAGTTCATGCAGAGGACTACTTGGAAATGCAATTTTATCCTCTGCTTATCACTCTGGTACAAAATTCCAAACGAATCTACCGTTTCATCGGAGACTTGTCCCCCAAATGATGCCGGTGCCTGGGATAAGACTGATATTTCGATCATGCAAAACAGTTGAAGGAGACATCGTGGCATCCGGCAGCACAACTGAACTTTCGTCACCTCGAATCAAAAAAGAAAGTACTAAATGGGCAAAAATAGTGTTTGTAACCCTAATTGTTCACAAACCTATGGAAATCGACCTGTGAAATTAGTTTTCAGACTCGAGTTAAATCACCCTTGAGGTGGGTGGGACACTTTTGAACCTTTCCTGATTTTCTATGGCAAAATTTGAAATAACAAATTTCTATGTACGAGAAGTGAACACCAAGAAATGAAATATATCAATATATGAGAAATGAACACCAAGAAATAAGATATTTCAATGTATGAGAAGTGAACACCAAGAAATAAGATATTTCAATGTATGAGAAGTGAACACCAAGAAATGAGATATATCAATATATGGGAAATTAGTAATTTCCAATGTATGAGAAGTAAACACAAAGAAATGAGACATCAATATATGAGATGTGAACACCAAGACATGAGATATATCAAAAGATGGGAAATGAACACCAAGAAATAAGATATTTCAATGTATGAGAAGCGAACACCAAGAATTAAGAATATCAATGCGTGAGAATTGATCACCAAGAAATAATATGAGAATATCACATCATGAAATAAGTGTGACAGTAGATAATATCAGAGGTGAAGGCCGTCTTCTTTCTGTTGTGTTATTCAGTGATGCAATTGTTGCATGGTTTGCGGTGGTGTAATATTTCAATATGCCTTTTGTGTGTGTGTGTGTGTGTGTACCCTAACGTATCTGTACAGTCAATAGTGAATTCTCTTAAAGATGAAATCTCTCATGACAATTTACCCTCGAAAATGTTTGTAGATATGTCTCCGATGGAAGTTTGGTGATGTCATTATCCATAACTATATGAAAGTCTTTCCCCCCTTTTTTTGCTTTCCTTTTGGTTTAAATAAGTCGTGTAAATTGTGAGGGATGAATCATCTCTAGGATTGGACTTGTAGAATTTTCAATTAAATGCATACTATATGTTAAGGCTGCTTTAACAATATCTATTATAAATCAAGTTTTAGATCTAGATAAAAATTATATGAAAGAGAAAAATCATTTCTTGGCCATGTTTGCCACAAATCATTGTCACAGTTGAGAGTTTATGAATACTGTAAGGAGTGTAAATGCAAACACTTTTGGGGATTGGGATTTTTTTTTTTTTGTCATTTTTAAATCAGGTAAACTTTAGCAGCTATTCTACAATTTTTTTTTCTTTAAAACTTATTCTTTATCACCAGCTACTATTTTTGATCACCCAACATTTAGAGACAATATATTAATATGCCATATTTCATTTTTAAAGGAAAGTCAAATCAATGCAAGATCTGTTATAGTTTCTCAGAAAAAGATGTTTTATACAGCTTTGAACAATCTTAAGACTGGAGAGCCGAGCTTTTATGAACAGAAAAGGAACATGATTTATAGTGACCAAGAGTGGTGCATCCGTTGATCAGGTCGGAGAACCTGCTTTCCACTGCATTTAAAACTACAGATTGTAACGAAAGTCACTTCACCGTATTTATCATGAGTTTATACTGTATGTAATGTACCTCCCCTCAGTTGGTCATGTATCGATGCAAACAATTTTGATCGCACAATTTAAAGTCGTCCTCTCAAGGGCAGAGAAGAGTTTGCGGCCATCGTTTATTTAGTCCCGTAACCCGAGGTAGGTCGTTACCCACTTTCGTAGGACCCAAGCCTTGCTTCGATTTAGGCTTTTTTGCGATAAAGAGTCAGCGAATGAAGTAACGTGCTGTAATTCGTGCGATGGACCAATTCGGAATGGTTTTGGACGTAGCATTTCCCACAAATACAGGTGCAGCCAATGTTTAGAGCTATACTGTCTGTAGGCCTACGCTTAAAACAAAACTATTTTTAATACAAGTTACGAGCAATTCGATTCGAGATAAATTTTATTCGTGAACAGTAAACAGCTGGTTTAGTAGTGTGGACAGATGATTAGTTTTTCTTCTCGTTGTTTTAGATAGTATTATTGATGATTTTTTTGGTGGTATAGTGTACATGTGCAAATCTTTAAAATCAAAACAATTGAAGTGTTCTACTGCTGTTGATATTTTTTTTTTCTTTTTCGTTTTGACATCAACATTGTCAAGCATTTTAAACCCTACATTTGCTATAATGGAAAAGATTTTGTTATCTTACTGTTACGTTTTATATACTATGCTAGTAGTAGTAATATCGGTTTCTTGAAGTGGTCAACAAATGTGTAGGTGTTCTGAAGTCGACTTATATTAAAGATTGAAACAAAGTGTATTTTGTAAAAGCGTCGTGTAGAATAATATATAAAAAAAAGAACAAAGTGTAATACTATGACTGTACCATAGCACAGAGGATGATAGATAGGAAGAAGAAAAAAAATAGAGCAAAATTATTCTTTACATGTACAGATTGAATATGGACCGGCCCTCTCCATTTCTTAGAGAGGGGGAGTCTAAATAAATGGGTAAGAGAGGTATTCCGTCGTTCTTCAGTTTGTAACGTTTTAAAATATTGCTAATACAAACAATTGCTTTTCCACACACCTTGTTCTGTTATCGAATTAGACTTTATCGCAGGAATAATATGGACAAAAAGGTTACACCTCATTGTCTTGTTTTCAGTTTTTGTTTGTGTGATGGGTTTATTTGAACTGGATGAATTTCATGCAGCCAATGCATATAATTAGCGAGATGTTCTCAACGAGAATGCCAGGGAAAAGATCCTGTTTGATGACAAACGGATGTTACTATCATTTTATGGAGTGGTAAGCCTGTTGATGTGTTTCCTTGGTCCGTCACAAATGAATTGTTAGGAAAGCCAAGTAAGTTGTGACTACACTGTGGGGTAGGCTGTTTCTAGTCGGCTTGGTCCATTGTTGTTTCTAAGTTGTTTATATTATAATGATGTGGATGATTCAGTAGGTTCATCCATTAAGAAATTTACTGATGATACAAAGGTGTACTGTGAAGTGTCCTCATGCGATTTTTGGAGGAATTTAAGTGGTCTGATGATTAACCAATGATCTTTAATATTGGCAAGGCTTAGTGTATGATCATACTAATTGGTCATGGGTTATCTCAGGTTTAATTATATTATTGAAGGAAAGAATCTTCAGGTTGAAAAAGATCTTGGGACTATCATGCATGATTCTTTCAAGCCTTTTAGGCAGTGTGCTGGAGCAACTGGATTTTAGGAATGGTTTAATATAAGTTGAAGGTTCGTCAGAGGATATATTGTTAGGCACCGCAAGCAGTTGGTTAGGCCTGATTTGAAGTTGTGCAGGCCTGGAATCCCTTCTCATTTGATAAGCAGTTATTGAAAAATATTTTGAGAAGGGCTGCTAGGTTTGTAATCTTTATAGTCAAACTGATTAAAGATTTTAACACCTTGAGGTTAGACCGCAATGTAGGTGATGTACTTTCAAGTCGTTTCAAATTGTTCATGGTTTTGATAAGTTTGGCTTTAGATATTTCTTTAGAAGAATTCGAAAATTCGAAGAGTCACTGTCTCAAAGCTTCAGAAGGGGCGATGTTGGTTAGATTTTATGAAGATTTCACAGAGAGCAACTTGCCTGAATTGATTATAATATGTAAATGAAGGTCTTTATGTTCTTGATATAGGTATTCTTGCCATTGATGTCTGTTTGGGTTCTTAAGGGTCCTCAGTGTTGGGGCTTTTTATATGAAGATGCTTTACCTTCCTGACCCTTTTCTTACTACGCTACGTCGTCGGCCGTCGTCGCTTTCTTGCCGTCTTCGACGTTTGAAGATTTTTACATATGGCCCAGCCTGCTCATTAGCATGCATTCTGATAATGCCAGAACAACAAGGAGCATCGATCATCTGATTAGGGTGGACCCATATACCAAGTATGAAGTCTTGAGATGCAGTGTCCTTCTTGAGATAGCATGGCTATGCATGCTAGATTTCTTCTCGGCTACCGCGATCCCCCTTTATGAAAACTACTGAATGAACGGCCTCGCCATTTATGTTACGCCTATATACGACGACACATTCTCGCCAAGTTATAGTTTGCGCATAATTCTAAATAGCGGGAGACTTGATTAAACTTGACACCGGAATTTATTTTGGCAGTCTAGGGATATTCAAAAATGAGAACCCAAGTTTGAACGCTATAGCGTGAATCTCCGTCGACGAGGGAATATGGGGTCATGCAGTGAAGAGTTTATGTACGTGCAGCAGTACGGACGCTCAGTCGCGCGATCGCTGTGGTATGTATGATGGGTCAAGCTGTACTGGGTGCGGGCGTCGTGTACCTATGCGACTTGGTATAATCAAGGTCGACCATCAACACTGGCCTCTCGAGTTGGCGATGTTGTACGAGTAGTCGAACGCATCTGTGTGTGCGTGTCTCGATCAACGATGCAAATCGGGTTGAACGCAGCTTGCATGCCTCAAGTTTTTTGAGGAAAAAAAAAACCAATCAAGCAGAAGAAAATATACGTGGTACCCGCCAAAAAAAAAAACGCAGTAGGCATCTTGCCTGGAATACAAACCATCACTGTACCAAAGAAACGGATATTCGGTTTATTGAGATTTCGTGCTTTCAAGCAAATAAAGTGTAACACACAAAAACCCTGACTATACAAAGGTCCCTGATGCTTTCAGCACATGAACCAATTCTATGGAAGAATAGCATATCAACCAAATTCTTCAGTATGTCCAAATATTATCTTCCCTTAAAAATTTAATTGAATTTTTTTTATGGTACTACAAAAATATACAAACATACCCAGCTCAGAGCTTCACCATAGGAATGAACGAAACAAATAAGTATCCAGGCTGCCATCTAGTTCCATGGGACCTAGATGGCAGAGTATAAGTGAACAGAGTTGGGAGGAAGGTTGAGTAGAAGTCTTGCTGAAAACAGTTTTGGATTTGCCTCCATAAAACAACTTTTCTTAAATCTTGGGTTTTTCCACCCATGGGGATGCACACACCATTACAGCAAAGATAATCTACCATATTTCGTGAAAGTCTCTAAAGATGAATGAGAGCAGTTTCCGGTTGGCAACTTATTTTACGTGTCTACTGAATTGAAGTTTTGGAAGTTAGAACTTGTTGCATCAGATTATACTCTTAACAAGGCCCATGCTATGTATGGCTGAACAATGGCAGGTACTTTGCAACGATCCCCATATGCTGTCCAGAGCGGGGACCTCTAACACCGTCTGGGCCAAAACAGTTCACGCAATTTACGACAGCCGTCCTCAAGATACAAAGAACTTTCCATGAACGAAAAACACTGATTTTATTCCAAATTTCCTCAATAACAATATGCACAGAACTATTTGATGGGGGGGGTAACTGAGAGATTTGTTGTTAATTAAGCTGATATAGGTGTTTTATCTATGCGTTCGTTGACAACAAAAGCAAGAATAACTTCTGCTGTATGCCACCCTATTTATCATCATGAATTTGATGTTTATTAGAGAAAAAATTGTCTGTATGCTGCACATGTGTATATGCTTGTTTATAGCTTAAAGCAAAACAAAAGTCCCAACCCAATTAATATTTCATGTACAATTTTAAAATCAGGATTTATTAGGCTGAAAAGAACAACTGAAATTTACATATCAATTTCATCAGTTCATATGTAATCTTTGCAAAATAAGATACATTAGAAGGAAGGAGAATAGGCTAGCTGGTTCCAACAAAACTGTTAGGGTAGGGGTGATGAAGGGAGGGGTAGGGGAGGATTCATACAAATTGGAGAAAATCTGCTAAAAGCAAAACCACAATCCCAATGAATACTTCTACTACATTTTTACATCTCAAAATCAATTGCGCTGAAAAGAACGGTTGAACTTTCACTCACCGATTCTATCATATTTATAACATAATCTCTTCTAAACTGAAATCATGATACCGAGACATACTTAATAATATGGCATCCATATGAAAATTGAATGGAAGTAAAACTGGATCCCCAATTCAAGTAGCTGCCCAAAACAAAAATGTCCACAATTATAAACCACATATTGATTGTAAGACATGTACTGCGCAACTCATGACGATCAAAGCTAATCTAATAGAGCAATCGGTGACCTGCACCGGTTAATGCCGGGGGAGGGGGTCATGGGCTATACGTTACGTGGCGCTACGCCAATTGTCCTTATATGTAGTCTGATCAAAATAGGACTAGTTGGGAAGTAGACCGGTGGTTGTGATGGTGGACGTGGCATACGCTGCCACCATTTACTTGCTCAAGTGGCTTCTCTTAGAAAAGCAGAACTTCAACTTCAGCAGGTTAAGTACTGGTAAAAAGTTCCCCCGAAAAGGAATACTTATTCTCGCCATGTGGAGATTAACGGATTGAGAGTCTCTGCGGGCTGTACCATGCAGTACCACCCTCAAGCGGATGATGCCTGTGACTGCCACGATCTTCAAGCAAGGCTATTTACAAACTTAGGTGTGACTTACTTATCGTTTATAATTATAACAAAACTATTGCAATGATTCCGTGATCACATTGGTTTACAAACATTATCGAGAAAAAAGTTACAAGCTACAATTAGTATTCTAGAACAGGAAATTAAAAAGGTAACATAAATATTAATATTTTGTTAACATGCACCCAAATCTGTTAAGGTAATCGTTCGATATCACTCCTGATCTTTGTTTCCCTCAACCACCTCCTCTTGGTCTTCAACCTCCTTAACTCTGACTTTCCTCTGTCTCAGGGTAGACTCTTCTTCTTCATCATCATCTTTCACTGTCTCTCCTTTGATGACCTCATCTGTGCCTTCTTGGTCGCCGGAGGCACCTTCGTCCTTCTTAGCGTCGGCCGTGTTTAGCTCTGGAACGACGCGGGAAGGATCCCTAATGGGATGTGGCGGCCGCGGTGGACACATGCTGTCGGCAATTATAACAAAAATCTGAAAGAGAGAAGGAAATGATCCAGTAAGCCAAAATAAATTAAAAATGGAACATTTATTGCATTCCCATTGCCCTTAAAGCACGCTGTCATTTGACGAAGACGCAAGTAGGTTTTGATTTATGAAAATAATTGAACGACATGAATGTCTTGCCCGCTCATTATAATTTATGTGAATCTGGCAAACACTAGGTCATTTAAAATAGTTATATGGAACACCTTGCATTCAGTCAGTTGCTTTGCCTGAAGAACATCCAACCACTATAAGCAAGATTGCCAGCTGATCTAGTGCAAAATCTGTTATTTTTCCCCAGCAGGCAAAAAAATCACCATGTGTATATTTTATACATATATATACATATACACATATATACATATCTACATACATACATATATACATACATATATACATACATATACACATACATATATACATACATATATACATACATATACACATACATATATACATACATATATACATATATATATACATATATATATATATATACATATACATACATATATATATATACATATATATATATAC
>JAODAG010205231.1:3241-13775 GCA_027574785.1 Orphnurgus asper | reverse complement strand
TATAGGCCTAAAAATTACGGATGGCATCGTTTTTTCTCCCCCCAGGGAGAGTGAGGTCGAGTCAACATTCGGATTGCAGTAGCGTCACCACTCTGGACGACTACAACTTCACCCCTACCCCCTCTCAAATTGGCGCTCTATCCTCCAGCGTTGGTGAGTGGTTTTAATCTCTCGTTGTTTATTAAAAGGTGCCGCTTTATCGCGATACGGAAATGGCGAGGTCCTCATGACGTCAGGAATGATTTGTATTTGTAGCGCCGGTATCGTATGTGTTTAGAAGTTCCTTAAGAAGTCGCTTAGCTTCATTTCAGCTTCATTTTTGCTAAATTATGCAATTATTGAGTAGAAGGTTGGCTCCTTGATTGATTTGTAAGTTTCCTTGAAGTTCTATTTTATCATAGATTTTGTTGTTGTCATTGAGCTTCATGGGAATTCTATGTGAATTGTTGATATATGTGTCCTTCCTTGTTAATAAGCTGGGGTCATTGAATGCAGAGAGTCTCTGCTTTGATATCTGTCCATTTCCCTGAGCTATACCCTGAAGCCTTCATTTAGCCTGGCATCATTGGAAAGTCTGGTGATCTGCAATAACAAATTAATTACATAATAGTTCCATGAGTGCAATTCTTCCCATTGCCACTGTGGAATATTACTTGGTTTGTGGTTAGACCAGACAAGATCCCTGGTCAGAGAACAATAGCAGATGTTGTTCCTGCATTGTTTTGTATTAAAAAGTGATGGTATGATTCAGGAGGCTACCTTTAAATTAAGGCCACCAAGTGAGCCATTTCTGCAGCAAAGAATTGTTTTCGCCAGAGCAGTGTTGTGACAGCGAGGTCTTGACTCTCTCACACGGAGCTCGACACTGTGCTGCATACCCCAATCATTTAGCTCTCCGTTGAGCAGATGTGCCATGACGGCGATGACGTCTGCAGCGACATGACGGGAGTAACCTTGCAAGCCATCGAAATGGAAAATTACTGCCAGATCTTGGCAGCACCTCTCTGGCCTGAGCTATGAAGCAACGAAGGCTACATGCATGGTCAGGTCTACGACAGCACTTATGCAGCATGAAGGGCTGATTGTTTAATCCTTTCAGTTTCAGTAGCAACGATGCTGATCGAGGTAGTGACGATGGTTTTTTTCAAGAGGAATTCTAATAAGACTCAGAATCGAAACTAGGCAAGTTAGAGATTTTACCGAAATGGTTTGGCCAATGCAGGCATATATGACACTACTATTATCCCTAGAATCAGCAGTAGGCTACAGCGTGGCCTACAGCGTAAGCATTAGCAAGAGATGTATAGGAACACACCCTATTCTTCCTCTGACTACATCTACAGTAGCTCTGTTTCCATTTATTTATTCTGATGATACCATATCTGATGATACAATGAAAAAGTTATACTGTACTACTACTACTACTGCTACTACTGTACTAGCTGGACATGTTAATAATATCTCTATAAAACAAGTGATATTGTAAGGAGATGGGTATAAAGAGATGGGTAATACAGCTAGTAAAAGGGGAATTGGCAGCTGTGTGGTAACATCATCTGCTGATCATGTTGTTCGTCGAATCCACTTTGGTGTTATGTGTCAAAAGGCTATAGCAAGGCACTGTATATATATCCTTGTATAATCAAGGACTTATGGCCCATTCAATTAAAATGTAAACCAATCCTAGGGCTTCAAAGAGCCCCCCCCCCCTGTTATGTGCTGAACCCAAGTTATTTAATACATCCCTGGCTGAACCAAATCTGCATGATTTCTCATCCTCTGGTATGCTTAGACGTAACCCGAAAGCACTGAACCATATCCGCCATGTGATCCAGGCCGGGTGGGAATTGAGAGTCGTAAACATTTTCCTCGCATTACAATCAGTACCATATCGGCCCTCGGTGCGGATTTTATTTCGGAAAAATAATTAAACGGGCTGCGTCTAGTGTACCTCTTACAAATATGTACCTTATACTGCTTAATGAAAGATAGGCCAGCATTGCAGTAGACTTCAGTGGCATACCAGAGCTGATTTAGGAATGTCAAGTGCAACATGAGCAGACGTTGCAGGTATCATTTTTGTACCGTAGGGCATTGATTTTAAATTGAATGTTTGGGAGGGTGTGGGCAGGGGAAGGGGAAACAACTATAGTCTTATAAAGTAAGAGGGCTCATTCTTTTGCCTGGTACATTAGATTACACCCCTCCCCCCCAACAAAATAGAAATAAAAAATTCTACAAAGATTGACAAAGAATGAACTTAATTCGATGGCAGGTGTTTGGAAAATGTAGAACTCGATAGTTTTAACACCACGATATTTAATAAGAGTGTATTAGTATTACCGGCATATGGCCCGTCCCCTAGATGCTGCCTTGATCTTATAAGGTAGGAGTTTTATATCCAAGTAGCTATTTTTCTGTTTCTTTGAAAGAAGCTTGAAGCTTAGGACCCTCTCCTAGGAAGTATATTCGTTATATCCAGGTGTTGATGTTGGTGATTTGTCAATTTTTACCTAATCAAATTTTCAACAGTGACTGTTTTTCTGGCAGAGGTCAGCCTTTTTGTGAGCATGGTCACATGAAGACATTTTTAAAAGTGAAATTTACCCCCCTCCCTGCAGGCTGACGTTTGCAACAGTTTAACGGCTTCTCTTAATTATGTCCTTCGTACCTGTCTTTCATTTTATGTCTGTTGAGCTGAATCTGGTTGAGAGACGGCTCTGTCACGATTAGATCTCTCCTTGTTGAAGGGACATGTTCAGTTGACTGCATGGCACAAAGTTGAAAGGCACAGGCGAAATGACTAGTGTTGTTTTGTCCTTGTTTCGTTGAGTTGGAAAATAAAAAAAATGTGATGACCAAATTTTAATATTTGTCAAACACACTGGTAAATCTGCAACCAGACGGATCTTATAGAATCATTTGTTGATTTCATTTTCTAAAGATCTGGGGACACAGAGGACTTGAATATAGTGTCCTGTATTTGTTTTGACATTTGATCAAGTTAGAAGTGCCTCCAAGTTGTTGTCTGTAGCGATGAATTATGATATGTCCTCTTTCCGAGAGACACCTTGATATCTCTGTAGTTGGGAAAATGTAAGAAAGGTTTTTTTTACAGAAGTACTGCGTGTCGGAACTTCAGAAACACAGCATGCCATTAGTCAAAATGTTCGCAGATCCGTGCATGGGTTCCGGAAGGAAACTCCCACCTACTGTATAGTACACCTGTTAAGTCTAGAAGCAACATATCGATTGGTCAACTTAGGACAAAATAACATCATACAGTAAGAAGCAAGTTTAATATAAATCATCATTTACCCCAATTTTAAAAACTGCCAAATGTTTCCAAGTAAGTCCTCTTCTGAGGGGTGTCAACCCTACAAACTGTTCCTGGGCACTGATAATATTACCCAATTACCAGCCGTAGCCCCTCCATCCCCTGATCGGTCTGTCTGTCCCTTGGTCCACCCATCCCTCAGTCCATGCATCCCTTGGTCCATCTGTCCATCCCTTGGTCCATCTGTCGCTCGGTCCACCCTACCCTCAGTCCATATATCCTGTGGTCTGCCTGTACATTCCAAGGTCCATCTGTCCCTCTGTCCACCCATCCCACAGTCCAGACATACTTTGGTCTGTCAGTCCATCTGTCCCTCGGTCCACCCATCCCACAGTCCATACAATCCCTTGGTCCATCAGTTCATCCATTTGTCCATCTGTCCCTTAGTCCATATCCATCTCCTCGGTCAGTCTGTCCATCCCTGTCTGTCTTTCAGTCAATATCAGTCTGTATCTGTCCATCTTATCTTTAAGGCACTACTGCCTCTAGGGTCTTTGAAGGATTTTGCTACTAAACTTAGTACACATTGTCACATGAATGTTTAGGGGATTGGTTGGCTTGTTTACAGGGAAGTCCTTTAAAGTCATGAGGTCAAATATGAAATTTTGAATTACAAAGTTTTGCTTGATTTTTGGGTCGGTCACAACCAATGGATATACGGTATATACATCAGTCTTGTTGAGATTCTATACTTGGGTCGGCCAATGATCGGATTGGACATCGAAGCTATATCGGCAAAACATCGGATCGGTAAAAATGTTGCTACTGGAACTTCAGCAAGATTAAACTCATATTGGTCAACTCTTAGTTCCCAGGCTGGGTTTTTTTTTAATTATGTCCAAAGTTGATCACAAGTCATTAAAGTTTAGAAGGTATACAGCAATATTTATTTATTTGTGGTTAAAGGTAATTTGTGGTTGTTAGTAAGAGGTCATGGGTTTTTTTGAGGTCATTGAAGGTCGTATCATCTTTAATGTGACTCAAAAACTCAAAAGTTGATATTTTCCTTGGAAAATGCTATTGCAGTGATAAAAGGCTGTCTAAACCATCGTAACATATCATCACATTTGATATATTGCCCTTACACATTACTTGTTCTTGAATAGGATATCAAAGGTCGTGTGATCCCTCCCCCCCTCCTTCCATGATCATATCTAAGCCTCTCACCTATCATGGTTCAGCATGCCAATTGCTTTACAGTGTTTATTTTATTTTATGTCATGTTGTCTTAGTCTCCACGGATGTGTAGGCCTATAACTTCAAATTTCTACCTTTGCTCATTCATGGCCTCAACAAACTGGAGTGTGACTTGCAAGAGTTTTCCAGGTGAATGAGGTTCACTGAGTATACAATGTAACTCTTTAGAATATTGGCATATTTGTTGATGATTTATTTATTTTTGGGGGGGAAATCCGCACAGTAAAATATCCCTAGTTCAATGTGGGGTCGAGGACTACATGCAGAATCACATGTAGTACACCTTTACTATGTTACTACGGTGAAGCTAGATCGCCATGACGACGATATAATGCATCCAGCAAGATTATGTGTTCTTGGATAGTTTTACTGTGTAATCGGGTGATCCTCTGACATGTGGTGGCATGGTGTTATTTAATGTGGAGAGGTTATTAACATTCATGCCTGGCCTTTATTAATCTGTGGTATATATATATATATAGGCTTTGGCTATATGCTAGGCATATAACCACTTAGTTAGGTTAACAAATATCTAGGCTATTGTTTTTCAGATTGCATGCAGATGTATATAGGCCTACGGCGACTGTAGTAAACTGGTAAAACCTGGCATACAGTATATAAGATGGACCAGTTTGAAATTAGGAAAAGGATGTTAGCAAAAGGAAATTGATGCATTCGACTTTCCAGAATGCTAGAAATGGTTAACGGTTGCTCTTAGATTAGGAATTCTTTTGTCCTTTGATTGTCTCAATTTGCTCGGTACGAATTACCCAATCTGACCATACCATTTATCCGTAACAGACACTCTCCCCATTACTGTCAAGACTACACACGGTTGACTAGTGATTGACCGGTTCTTGTTTTACTACTCTTTAGCTGTACACACTGTACCAATCCCATCTGTTGTACTGCATACTTTAACTACTACTTTAGTGAAGCCCTCCCTCCCCTACTCAGAAATTTCACCTACTGACCTCCCATCTCTTTAACATTTCTAAATGGAGATTCAAATTTTAACCGTTTATTTGTGATAATTATGTTAGCATCACGGTATACCCATTTTCCACTACACATTGCTGTTACACGATTATTTTTGTGGCTTTTGCCTTCTAGCCACAATTTCCCCTCCTCCTCCAGAGTGGAAAACAGGGGGCCCTTTCCTGACGACATGCTTCAGGATAATGTTAAGAACGGTGTGTATGGTGTTGCTGGTTTCGATATGGTGTGCTCGTTTCAACCCTTGACCTAGGTCATGCCTTTGGTATAACAAGAGTGTCCAAGAAAACCACTTTTTCTATAAGTTAGACCTGCTTCATTGCTTCTCCATGTGCATTCTGCAGTAGGACAAAGGATCAATATAGATCCAAACAAATTACCCAAATGGTGGGAAGGGGGCATGAAATGGATGTGAAAATTTGACCCTATGCGAGCAGTTTGGATATATTTGGCAGCAATAATTATTTTGCAGTACAGCAATTTGTCGGGGAGGGAGGGAGGGGGGTTAAGCTACGGGGTTTCCCACCTTATTTATTTTTCAAAACTTGTTTGCTTCCTCATTGGCGCCTACGGCACAAGGTTTTATCATCCTCGGTCTGTCTCCTCACACGTCAGCCCTCCCACTTTAAAACATGTTCCGCCCTCCACAGTCCAATCTACAGATCTACAGATATTGTTTACAGGTGTAGACAGACCCGTGTCGTTCAGAATCTACTTTTTCTCGTAGGCTTTGACTCCATACTCCTTGCAGTGCTCCACAAAATGTCGCTCTTTGCCCAAACTATGTGCAGCCCTCGGAGAGAGAGAAAGTAAGCCATGACACCGGCACCATCGATGCGAGCCGATGGCTGAACGAACCCTTGCTCCCCGAACCCAACTGTGACACACTGTTCCTTTTTTATGTCGATTACATACACCCAATCAGCAATTCGATTGCATTGCTTTACGGTCATGTGGCTGCTTTGTGGCAGGTGTGTCACCGAAAGTAACTACAGAAAATTTCACAAAAACCAAATCCCCTGTAGTTACTTTTGTGAATGAAATTTTGTATGTAACGGTGCTCTACTAGTGTAGCACCCCTATATATATATATATATACCCGTAGCCTCTATGATGTCACATACAGGTGATGTTACCCTCGTAACATGTACTGAGCCCAGCAATGGGCGATGGTATGCGAACCATTCCTCCGGGGGTGGATTTTTCCTTTTTTGTGTACTGGATTTTCATTTTTTTGGGGGGGGGGTTTCGTTAAGGAACTTTTTTGGAAGTTGTTTTCCAAGTTACAACTTTTTTGGCAGAATGAAAATGGGCTCTTTTCAGTACAAATCTATGGCATTTAGGTCATTACTATGGATCCATTTGATCATCATTGGACAAACTGTAGCAGTTCCTTGTACTGTAAGTCATCTCTGCAGGCAAAGAGATGAATTAGTGATAGACTGCCCTCTCTTCCTCTTAAACACAGGCTGATGACTTCATATTAATACCAGTCAGTAATGATATAGCGCCATCTATACAATTGCCTACCTTTGTTGTATGGCATCCTTCAATATTGCTCTGTGCTCCAGGATGTGAGCATAGTGGCTAGCATGCTGGGAAAGGCTGTCATCAACTTCTGTTACTTTTTTTTGGCTAAGATGGTAGATGCAAAATAACAACCCATTGCTTAATTAAAACTCTGTTATAGTGCCTTGTAATTACTGAATTTGTAGGAAACAAGTTTGGATAACTCAATGCAGAGTTATTTTACCAGAAAAAAAAGTGACAATTTAGAAAGTTAAGTTTATTAAAGCTATTTAAAGTTTATTTTAATTGATTAAATTGACTAGATGCACTTGCTCTCTCTTGAGTCAAAGTGTTTAGAGGTCAAAGGTCAACTGCTGTTTGACAGTTTGTTTCCTTGAATTGATGACTCCTTAACCACGAAGCACCCGCAGATTTGGTTCTGAGCTGTCGGCTGGCGGGTGCTCGAGAGCCAAACATGTATCGACTGGTTCCACGCGAGCCTCGACACTGCTTTGCTGACTGCAAAATCTTGAGCACTCCAATGAGTAGATATGCCATGGTGGGTATGACATCATCGAACAACTACGGAAGACACCTCTGCAGCCATCTGATTGGGAAAATTACAGCCCGATCGTACATCGCTGGCCCGGTCCATGAAGCCCTGGATGCTACCTCGCATAATCATGTTTACTACGACTCTCACACACCTTGGATGGCTGGGCGTGGGCGTAAATTAAGGTGTAAATTAAGCTAACGTGATTCATGGAGCCAATTGTGAGCTACATCATCGTCGATGCTCTTACAGTAGATTTGAGATGTGTCGGGGTGTAAGGACATTAAAAATTAATCCAAAATGAGGGGAAACAGCTACTGTATATATTCCCCGAAGGTACATCCGGTGTAGATAATGTACGGGAATCATGTTGTTTACTTCAGTCACACACGAAGGCGCCCAAAATATCGATGGAAATCATGAGCGACTGATTAGTCATTTCCAAGTTGGCCCGAAGGCAATTGTATATATATATGTTTTATTTCTGGAATAAAACAGAAGAATGTAATTTTCTGTTGTACAATTGCCAAACTGTGTTGTATATTAAATAGGCTTTATTGCCTTTCTCCATGCATCCTTCAAGTCTCAAGAGCTTTAATTTTTCGAAGCAGAATTGATCAGAGAGACAGATCTATTACACGTTTAAGCTTAAAGGGGAGCGTACATGTTTACACAAATACAAAGAGAATGCCGTTCATTGCTTGCTGTTTTTAATTCTCTTACTTTGGTAGTAAATGTCAATCAACCAGGAATAAGAGTGTTTGTAAAGTTGGAAAGTTTGTGAGACGGGGTAAAACATTTCGGAGAGGAAGAACCGGTCGTCTCTTGCTAGCAGGGACTTTGTTGGTCATCGTGAAACTCTGGTATTCGTGAACCTGCAATGAGACTTGTAAACAATAATTTTGTTTAACATTGATATATTAAGCATCTCTGACATTGTTTTTGTCTGCTTTGCTTTGATTAGCCGCTAGCAAAATAGATGTTGTCTACAAATTTGGCACTCTTCCGCATTCTGGAGTAGTTTGATAGAAATAACTCCCCAAAGAGAGAGAGGGAGAGATAGAGAGAGAGAAAGAGGAAGAGAGAGCAGATGTTTAGACTTTATGGAATTATACTAGAACTTCAGGCTAATAATATTTTTTTTAGGACTTTGGCATCATGGTTTGAGTGAAACTACAATATGTATACACAACAGACTTGAGATATAATTTTTAAATAAAACACTTAAACGAGCATGATTGCTGGAATATTATGAGCTTTTTTGCTGTTAAATATGCTATGCCCCTTTAAGCCACTCTTCAATTATCTGCCAAATTCAGAATAAAAGTTATAGAGAACAATACTTACGTCTCAGGCCACACCTGCTTATTATAGGCTTGTGAATTGGCAATTATGATGGACATGTGGCTTAATAATCAAATTTACCATGGACGGAGGAAAGATTGTTATATTTTACCAGCATGTATGTCTGGATCTCCACACCTAAAGTTGTAAAATGTCTTAAAACTTTTTAAAAATAAGGAACGCATATTACGTAGTAACAGAATAAACTGATGAATTCTAATTAAAAAAAAATTAAAAAAAATGCATTTTTGTGAATGGTCAGCACTTTCAATTGATATAAAGCAGTGAGATTTTAGCAGAGTAAATTTTAATTTGTTATGAAGTCCCCGGTTACGGGTCATTGTGATTTTTTTAGGAGATTGGTCAAACTTCAACAAGCTTTCCTAATTAATTAAAAAGTTTAGAATATCAAATATTTGCCCAGGTGATGATGTTTTATGGGGTGTGGTAAATTAACGCACACCGTCCAGTGATATTTCGGGGTCGACGGGACAAGGTGTCCAGTTCCATCCCTCCAGAGAGCTCTGTTTGTTCGTCGGTTGTCGCCTCGTCAGACCAGAGGACAAAGAACAAAAGTGAAGGGAAGAGCTCTGTAAAAATTGCTTTTTCATGTATGCAACGAAAGAGACAAGTAAGTGGCAATATAACGTCAGCCTGTCAGGTGTGTTTGAAACTTAGTTTTACTAGATGGATAGAAGGAGGCCCTCGTTTGTGAAACATTTGTGAAAATATCTAGGGTTTTGTTTTATTATCTTTTTTATTTTTATATTTTTCGAGATTTCCCTCTTTAAAAGTTGCTCACGGTTGAAGTACTCCCCTAAAGGCATATTCTGGACTGTAATTCTGTAATTTTTTGGTCTGAAACCTCCATCTTTTTTTGGTGTGAACCCCATAGTCAAGAGCTGGTTCCATTTGGAAGTTATGGAATTTTTAAATGTTTGTGCTTTCCACCAAAGTACTGTATCTGGCAACACATTAAAGCGTGACATGTTACCGGCAGAGGAATTGGAATTCTTTTGGTTTTCTTTATTAATCTTTCTCTCGTATAACAAACTATTCAGACAAGTTTGCTCGATGTTTTTTGTTTACATTTTTCTTTAAAGTTCAGAGGGTTAAAGCATGCCAAAGGTTAATAAACATTACAGTAACAGTTGAATTATAAAGAATTACAAAATTGCTTCTGGCAGTCATTAAATGGTATAAGTGGTATAACACTGTATACTGCCCTCCATTAAAATAGTTTTCATAGAATATGTTTATCGGCTGAATGAATTATATACTACAAACAAAGATCTCTGGAGTTTCCATACAATATACACCAGCTAAGACGGGAGTTTCGGATAACGGTGTGGAATATCTGTCACTTCAACATTGCTGCACCCGGACTATGCCTTTTATTGTAAAACCAGTTAATGACATCATCACCTCTGATCTAGTCAACCTTTAATGTACACTTATTATTTTTATAAAGCCTGAAAACTTCAAGGAGCACTTTCGTTTGCAACCTCAAGTTTGACCTTGGCTATCTATCAGCTATCAATGCCCATGTTTGCTTGAATCACAGAAATTGACACATTTAAGAATGGTAATAGTAATAG
>JAODAG010205119.1:0-25175 GCA_027574785.1 Orphnurgus asper | reverse complement strand
TTCAGTACTCAGAATTGGGATGGATGTTGTTCTCTCAGATTAACCAGATATTAATTCCCTTGTTCTAGAGCATCAACCTCGGGGGGGGGGGGGAGCTGCACCCATTGAACTGAACAAACGGTGTACATCCAGCTGTGTGCGATACACAGGATAATAGACAACATTAAGTTCATGACATGAACGAATCGCAATGTTCTCCGTAATGTGAAATAAAGTGATTGAAGAGATTGCGACGTGTTTCTGAACGATTTTTGGGAAGAGGAGTTGGTTATGACGAATCACTTTTCAGGTCCAGGTGTGGAATCTGAAGAAAAAGGTTGAGAAGCATTGCTACAGGCTGTCAAAGCATGAACACCTGTGCCTTCAGTGTTTGTCTAATGAGTGAATGACGCCTATAAAAGTTCATTGAGAAGGGAAACACATTGAGAAGTGGCAAGAGACCTAAATGACTTACAAAAGTTGCTTGACCTTTTCAAGGAGAATAATGTATAATTCTTTCATCTTCAAACTAAAGTAAATTATAAGCTGTTTTCTTGTGTCGTTTCTGGAAATCTTCCTTCGAAAGATGGTAGCTTTTCATACTGTCAATCTCTGCTAAACCAATCCATAAATCAAACCAGTGCCACTGTGGGAATTGTAACATACATTCTGCCTGCCATAAAATAGCCCACACTCAAATTTACCATCTTGACAATAACACTGATGCTACAGATGTTGGCGGGCTGGTGACCTTGTTTCTTTTTAAATTAAAAGTAAAAAGCCGTGAAGGGGTATCTAGCTTGAATTCCCTTGAAATGTGTTCCGTACGATTCATGCAGAATCGATGGTGATATAGACACTATAATCCAAAGGGAATTTTCTCAAAATTATATGTGTTCCCATTCTTATGCCAGAAGGCATCCTGCCAATTTCATGTTTCCCACGGTTAGCAGTAAAAATGCAGAAACACAAACATTTGTGAGCATTTGCTCAAGTTTCTTCATGAACACTTTCGGATTTTCTATATGAAATATATTTCACTAGTGAGGAAGGGGGAGGTATAGTGGGGATCACTCTGGTAACTTTACAGTCACTGATATGAGTAGTGAAGGCTTTGTTTACTTACAATCTGTGTCCCTCAATAACCAGGATCCTCTTGCGTGGTTGCGTGAGGTACCAGCCATCCATTACTGTTTCAGAGATGTGGTCATTCGGCTGATAAGGATAACAACAACAAAATGGCTCGGAAATAGGAGGTTGCACAGACAACAAAACAAAGAACAACAAAGAACTGCAAATATAGAAACAAAGGTAACCCTTGCATGGGTTAACTCATAATACGTAAGACATTAAATAACCGAATATGAAGTTAAAGATAACTTTTTAGCTATACCTGCCTGTATCACCTTACTTAATTAAACGAGTGCTCTAGTACTATATTGTACATACGTTGTACAATAATAATACTGTATGTAATGTATGAGCAACGTGTTACAGCCGATTTTTCTCTGTTGTAAATGACAGGTTTAAACTTTGCAAAATGACATCCGAAGCAAGGCCTGTCGCAGACAAGGATGAACAAGTCACTCATGATACAACACTTCTGTTGCAATTGTGCAGAACCGCAAAAATATGATTGGCAAACAGAGAAAGAAAAAAGGCAGGTTAATGCGTGGATCCCTACACGACGTCGTCGAAGGTTGTTGTTCGTTTAAATGAGTAAAATTCACCATTATAAATCTCGGCAATGGAAGAAGATATGAAGATCGTTGTTGGACCAATGAGTTTAGTGCTCAATGCTCTACCACATACGTTTTTTTTTTTAATTTGAATTTTTAGTTGAACTTTAAGAAAAGTCATGTTGTAGGTTTATATCTAGACTAGATAAATTGGTCCAGTCATGCAGAAAAAAAGGGGACAATGAAAGGAGAAGATCAAACACACCTCGACATACAAACTATAACAAATAAGGAAAAAGGACAATGTATCATCACATACAAACCAATAGCTCATCAGTTATACTTGGCACGAAAGTGAGTCACACGAAAACACAAACTATAACCAAGTGCTGGCAATATTGAGCATTTTGAATAGGTCAATGTCTGTTTATCAACTGACAATAAAGTAAGTCAACAGTTATGCAACTTATCGCAAACATGCCATATAAGGGAACTTCCGTTAAACATGTACTAACCATGTCTACATTCTGCAGTGTATCCTCGTACGTCTGAGACGGAACTGTCGTGGGCTTCTCCTTGACCTGTATGGCGACCTCTTCCACCGCATATTGCCCTCCGACTGCACCACGTTTACTACTATTCTTTCTCTCGGCTGCTGTCGCGGGTAACTGTTTCCCGTTCTTCGTCGTTCCTGCCGCAGCGCTGTCTCTGCCCTTCCCTACGGGAATATTTTCGGAGGTAGGGTAAATTTCTTCTTCGTTATTTGCATCTTCGACCGATCGGTCGTCATCTTCTTCTTGATCGGTATCCACCGTATCGTCGCTCCGATCTCCTTCTGGAGAAGTGATACCTGGAGGAGTTTCTGCCCCTGGAGTGCTTCCTCTCGTAGGTCCCTTTGGGACCTCCGCTGGTCTGCGAAATACGTCCTTTGCTCTCGGAGTCGCTTGAATTGGGAGGTGATCAGAATCAAACTGACAATGTGTCTTAATTATTCAAGATGTAGAAATGGCCAAGCATCACCAGCCATTTACCTGAAGACATTCAAGGATCATCGTTGATCCTGAAGCGAAAGTGGATCTCAAACTAACAGATGAGGTTTTTAAAGCTGCTTGTCGAGTTTAGATTTGTTTTGTATCAAACGTGATTGCCAGTTTAGCGACCAACGTTATTTTATATTACCATAGCTATGAAAATCTTTTCACACCTTTACTTTCAGGATGGGCATTGTGACTGAGAAGTTACAACTGAAGTAGTTGCATTGCTTGAATTAGGGAGAATGCCAGATGCAATTTCACAAATCAGTGACTAAAGTCATCCATCAATTGACGGTATGATGCTGTGTCTTAAGACAACAAGGCAGAGATGTTTCAATATCGGCACCTTTAACCATATCATGTCACGTACACACATCACTTGGAATGAACCTATTTCACCTTTTATTGTTTTCTTTAATTCCAAGAAATCATGGAGCGACTTTAATCGGAATAAATATAGCATTAATGTACTGTCAGGGTGGGTGAATAATTTTTTCAGTTTTACTGTAGGTGAGAGCTATTAACCTGTAAAGCATTAAGTGATACACCTTACACAATAAACTACTTAGGATGTGGTTGCCAGGAGAATCATGACTTGCCTATTAACGTTTCTCCTAACATATCATTAATGCAGTACTTTTTTGTGACAATGTTAAACAAATCTTCCTCACTAAATAATAAATTGCCTCTTACAACTCTGCTCACTAAATATTATCAATATATACAACCCTCCAGATTCTACGTACTTCAAGTTGCCATGCTAAACTGTAACATTTCATGGGTTAAATGTATATGTTACTATTATGAGTTCACAATTGAACTTATTTTAAAATATTTCATAATAAATTCCCTCGCTCAGATATGCAAATTATGCATACCAATTGTTGCATTCATGTATTACAGTCAGTGTTCGATTTTCTAAGAAAATTTGTTTAGCAATAACTGCTATGCAATATTTTTTTCCATAGCAGTTTGAACATTTTGCATAGCAGTTTTTTACCAGTACACTATCTAAGCGGAGCGCCACCAGTCGTTGCCGCGCAGCGTCCAAGGACATTTTTGGTTAAAAATAGCCCCTAGATCGCAGGAAAAGACACTTCCCGGGCCTATTTGTTATCACCACAGATCACATTTTGGGGTCACATGAACAGAATTATAATACAAATGAAGTGCTTTGATGTATTTTTTGGCACATCTCTGTGGGGTCCCTTGTTGGTCCCCCTGGATCTGCCATTTTATTGGTCTAATCTCCCAGCTACGTGGTGCATTACTAATACAAGTTAGCATTGCAGAGCGTGTACCGAACTGTTAATATATGCGTGTATAGGCAATTGAGCGTTAGGTCATACTGGCAGGCTAGCCTATTTCACATTGAAGATTTAACTACAAGTACAATAATTATTTTAGAAAGTTATGTTTCATTGCTAGAAGGAGGACTGCTAACAATGCGGTTAGTTGCTGAACTGTACACGTATCTTTCATCAAGATTTTGGCGTACTTTGATAGATCGATGTAGCATATGCCTGCATTTATTTTTGCCTCGCACATTTTGTGCGATGCAATTGTGAGATGTGTCGCAAAGTCGCCGTTTTGGTTCGCATTTTGCGATGCGATATAGGGGAAATCGAACACTGATTACAGTAATTGCCTCCTTGGCCATTTCTCCAAAATAAGTTTTGAAAATGGTGCCCATTTCCAAAAGATCAACTTCACAGAGCAATTTGATTGATGCAAAATGAGACCAGAAATTGTCAGAAACTAGTTTGAGTATCGAAGCATTGTCATCTGTCTATTGATTCGTGGATACTCTAGTGTAAAAAGGAGGTTGCCTTGGGTGCCCTCCGAGGTTATTTTTAAAGGGAAAAAATTTAAAATTCCAAAATAATGTGTAAACTTGACCTTCTCTCAAGTAATGTACTACTGTACAGTATACGGTAAATAGACAATCTCGAATCATAAATTATGTTGACCAGTCGAGTGAACTCACAAAAGACACCTTTCCGTGGGACGTCAACTGCCGATTTCTGAGGACATCTCAATTGCTTCAAGACCTCCGCTACTGGGGACAGCAAGGGTTTTATCTTAGAGTCTTGAGGTTTGTAAATCGATGACTTTGACTGTGAACCACGACTGCCCGAGGACAAATTGAAGAACACCTGTCGATTAGTAAGTAAACAAAGATTTTCACTGTAAGTATATCCTTTGTCCAAGGTATGCCAACATGATGCATGTTCTCTAACAAGGTTCCTTCCTATGACATTGGACGAACCTCTCAGTTGTGTTATGCTTCTCACAAGCAGGTGTACAGCAATTTAACAAAAAGATGAATTTTGCACGACTGTTAAAAAACCCATCACTGTGTGTTACCAGGAAAATCTACATTTATGATTTATGGTCTTATACTCATACTTATGACCTACCACTCAGACTTATATGGCCTTATACTCCTTACGATTTACCACTAGAACTACGATCTTATATTCAGTATGATTTACCACTAGAACTATGATCTTATAATCATTTTGATTTACCACTAGCACTATGGTCTTACACTCATTTTGATTTACTACTAGAACTATGGTCTTATACTCATTATGATTTACCACTAAAACTATGGTCTTATACTCATAATGATTTACCACTAGAACTATGGTCTTACACCCATTATGATTTACCACTAGAACTATGGTCTTATACTCATTATGATTTACCACTAGAACTATGGTCTTATACTCATTATGATTTACCACTAGAACTATGGTCTTATACCCATTATGATTTACCACTAGATGTTGAGAACTATGGTATTACACTCATTATGATTTACCATTAGAACTATGGTCTTACACCCATTATGATTTACCACTAGAACCATGGTCTTACAGTTATACTCATTATGATTTACTACTAGAACTATGGTCTTATACTCATTATGATTTACCACGAGAAGTTGAGAACTATGATCTTACACTCTTTATGATTTACCACAAGAACTATGGTCTTGTACCCATTATGATTTACTACTAGAACTATGGTCTTATACTCAATATGGTTTACTACTAAAACTACAGTACGATCTTATACTTAAGATCTACCACTAGAACTATGGTCTTTGGAGAAAAAAAAATTTACCTCTACATTTTAGAATCTGTCATAAATAAGATACGCTTACCGTTGCCCCAGGTGTGCTGTATAAAACATTTTCAAATCTGTCTCTGCTGCCTGAGAGATTGGTAGTGCTGTCACTGTAACAAGAAAGTTTAACATGGGGAAAGGAAGTGGCAAATAAAATCAACAATCATGATTTTAATGGTTAACCTACCGCTACTATTTTGTTTTACTTATGCTTGCCTCGAGGCAGAGACCAAATTTCGCCCAGATTATTCGGTCAAATGTACACCGTGGTCATATATCAAGATAGAGTCATGATATCAATATTCTAGATAGTGCAAAAGATTAACTAGCATCGTTCACTTTCGTTTAGTTCAGGATATTGAGGGAAGGTGAGACTGAGAGGGAAGTAGTTTTAGCTTTTCTTTATCTTAAGTACAGAACCAGTACGCTACAGTCTTATGTTTAGCTAGCACTAGGCCAGGAAATTCTAGTCCTTATGCAGTACTGTGGACAATGATTTGGTCCACAAATCTCTGTACTACAGTCCTTGGATGTTCCATGCACACCAACGTATACAATATTAGCAGCACCAAAACTAGCCTTCATTTTGGTATGGACTTCATGTAAGGCTACCACAAACATAGTGTATGGAAATCTCCAAACTGATACATACTCATGTATGTATCCTATATTTGAGCGTGGCCTTACTCTTACGTGAAGTATATACTGCCATCGTCTCGGTCACATGCGAATATACATGTATACGAAAGTCAAAACAATATACAGTAGCTTTCATATGCATAGCATCTTTTGGTTGTATTTGCTTCGATGAAGAGCTTCTTTAAGTTTAACCAAGCAAAGTTTACTGTAGGATATCATTTCATTCCTACCCAAACAGTTCCACCATGACATTCAAATACACTACCCGGTGTGTCTTTTGTATTGTGCAATATTGCTGCAAACGATTGGGTCTTCTGGGAAATACAGAAGCCCATGAAATGAACTTGAATGACAAATAATGTGAAATGATGGAAAGAGTAACAGTACATTATTTACTTTCCATTTAAAGATATAAAAGGAGGTTCATATTGTTGTTATAGAGGTACAGTATGTCTCTGTAATTTGAAAATCTCTACGTGGCAAAACAAATGTCGGTGCAAACCAAAACATTATGACGGTGAGAGGAATATCCATGTAAAATATTTCAAAGGTGCACTCTGTAATATATTAACTTCTATAGTGATAACCCAATTTGGCAATACTTTTTTTACAGGACTTCATGCAGCACATAATTCATCTACCTGTAGACGGTTTCACTAACTGGCTAGCTAAAACAACTCTGTGGAACTATTGAACGAATGCCCCATAATCCATATCATGTAACTGTTAAGAAACTGTTGATCACACACGTTGTTACGTTGACAAATTCGATAGAAACATTGCTTTGTACACTCATTCTGTAGTACGTACTACCGACTAGTAGTAAGTTACTATTACTACTTAGTAGTACTAGTAGTAGTACTACTACTACTGTACTACTACTGTACTACTACTACTACTGTACTACTACTACCACTACTAAGCCTAAGTTATAATACATACAAGTTTAGCTAGCCTATATTATAGTCTGAGTAGCAATAAACATCTACAATGTTGTCGTATTAATATTAGGGTCTTACCACATTCATAAAGCGCTTTTAGTATTACAAGTAGATCGTATCATAAAGTGTAGTTTCTTTTTTTCAGTATCAGAGACGATCTGGGTCTACCAATTTGTGTTCTAATCTTACCTAGCACTAGCAGTAGCAGTGGTGCGATCGAAGGAGCGATGATCCGCCATTTTTAATATCCCGCCGTTCAATCCATTGGGTTTGCAGGTTGCCAAATAGCAACACAAGAAAATCCTTTTCCACAGACTAGTATGTGGCCGGGTATAATAAGTGTCTGTGAACGTATTAATTTGAAATAAAGACACGCATTTAGGACTTTTAGGGGAGAAGCTGCGATACGTCCTTCGCTAATTAGTCCCATATTCTCCCCCTATCCGTTCGCGACCGACACAGCCTTGCCACGAAAGCATTTGAAAAGGCAAGAGCGGGTCGAGCTAGTCAGCCTCTCGCCCCTCATGGAGTGAAATGAACCGTGATGGAATAAGTTTTCGAGTTGCCGGCCAACGATCTTGGATATCAAACTCGGAAGGGAAATAACATCCGAATCCAAGTTCAGTAGTTTTCGAACAAAAACACCCACCGGACAAACAGCAACCCAGCGCAGGTTCATATAAATAACATAATTATAATCTAGCAAATAAGCCGTTGACAACGTTGAGCATGTCAGCACCCCTTTGTTCTGGTCGCTAAATTATTTATGGCATTTATTATGGCAGTACAGCAGAGCGAACCGCCGGAGAAGACTCTTTCTAAAGAAAAAGTGGCTTCCGAAAAGAGCGACAAAAAATACGCCACTTTATCGGCACGCTCTATATCCTCATTAGCTGAATCTGGTGGTTTTCCTTCTATCTCGAGTGAAATTGCTACCATTTTAGCTCAAGACATCTGTTACCGTCTTCGCGAAACTGCTCAGGTGATGTATTTCATGCATTGAATATTGTACTAGTACTAATACGGTACTACTATTTAGTACTAGTACTAGTAGTACTCAGTACTGAACTAGTACTAGCTATACCAACTCAGTAGTACTAGTACTACTAGTAGTAGTACTTGTACTCAGTCGTACTAGTAGTACTAGTACTACTACTATAGACTTAGATCTACTACTAGTAGTACTAACTTCTAGTAGAAGTACTTACTACTTTATTAATGCAACACCAGAATTCACTTTATTTTTGGCTCTCTTGAGAAATTAAAAAAAAACGATATTCATAGGTCTAATTTATTTGCTGAGCCCTTTTGTTTTGGAGTGTTTGGGGATCTTTTGAATATTTACATTTCTTATTGTTTTAACAATTTAAGCACTTCCCATTGCTGATTTAACCTTTAATTTTTTTTACTGCTACTTTGCAACATTACAAAAAACAAAAGTACATTTTAAATGAGGTAATATACAGTTACTTTAATATGCCTTTGTTACAGGTGTTTCAGTAGCAGCCTCGGTCGATCCAATCTGATATCTCTTGTAAATCCTAAAAATAAAGCATTAACACATATATCCACAATTGCACATGTTATGAAATATTTACGGTACTGTATGTAATGCTGAACATTTGCCAAAAGTCTAAGCTACTGTATATGTGGCATTTCTCTATAGGCCTATGTATCATTCTTACAAAATTATCTTTCTTCACAAATGCATTCATAGGGTACATGTGAATATTTACCATTCAAATATCTTTAGTAAATTCTACCAATATACAATATTGGAATGTGGTAAATTATTGTTTGGCTTATTGCATGTGCCGCACATGGTATATGATGTATGAAAGTTATTAAATTACCAGATGTGGCATAAAATCTGCTAAACAATGGTCATGTTTTCTTTTCTGAGTTATGGTGATGAACATTGGCAGGACATACAGTACCCTATTTGCTGAAAATCCCTCTCAGTACATTCCATTATTGTTGTACATGTTATCAGTAATGCAAACATTAGAATGGATTTTACTAAATTGCGAACCAGCTCAAATTAGAAGAAGAAATCATTGATTGACCATTGATCTACATGTTGCTATAGCCCCTCGTGGTGAAACAACAGAAACTTTATGAATACTAGTTTAGTCTCATTACTGCCCCCCCCCCAAATATATTGTTTTTGGGCGCTCTGTTTGACATTACGAGGGCGGAATTGCTCTCCGGCCCCGTGTATTTCCGACGAAGCATATGGCCGTGAATAAACTGACCATGATGCCCTCAAATAAATACAACTTTTGCAGGGTTGTATTATTATGATGCCACAAGGACATGATATGTGCGTGTGCGGTAGTTCTCTGTTAGATACTCACTGTAGATCTCACTGTACTAGAGTTCATACAGAATTAACGTGAGTAGTCAAGAAGTAATCTTTTAATTGATATATCTTTCCAGGCCAGCACACAGTTTATGAAGCATGCAAAAAGGAAGAAATTATCGGTAGATGACTTCAACAAAGCTTTAAAATGGAGCGACGTGGAGGTAGGTATAAACCCCTCCCCAACCAAGATAACTATACATGTACAGTATAGATGGTACCAAAAGACTGTTAGTTTGTGATATGATTAACCTAGTAAGTCTACACAAATGTACAGAATTAGTAATTTCATATTAAGAAAGACCTCCAAATTGTTATTTGTTTGCTGATTGGGGAGGGCTGTCAACATTTGGCATTTTTTTACAAAAGTTTGTAACACAAAGCTTAGCATAAGCTTATACTATGTAGGCTTCGTGCGGAGGCTTACGCCACATGGGTTGAATGCAGTCAGAGAAAAAGAGAAAATGTAGAGGTGATTTTTTTCCAACTTTTGTTCGCAAACATTTTTTGAGATTGTATTTTGTGGGAAGATTGTTCATTTTGCATCATTTTGCATTCAAATGCTTAGGACTTTTTCACAGAGCTTTCGAGTGGTTAACAGTTGGTTAACCAGTGGCGTTGACATGCCTACTGTTTAGGCAATGCAGATTTATAGTAGTTCCTATGGTAGGTAGCCTAGTGGATTATGCTGTGGAAATTCCAAGTCTAGCAAACGGACGGTGAGATTTAAAACATTTGGCAACTTTAGCAAAATAAGCACATTGTGTAGGAAGAATAGTTTACGTAATTTATATGTTAGAGAAATTGGTAATATTCTGTCCTCAACGAATTTTCAGGTCTTTGCAACAATTAGATCAATGGTATTACTTGTATGAAGTTTATCAGTGTTGCACCACTTGCAAATTGAAATAAATTGTCCTTCTATTGTCGACTGAACAGAAGTGTTTGTTACTTGTTTGGCAGACGATGTTTATCACAACTTTGCTGCAAATCTAAAATAGCAGAGTCTACCCACTGATTCTAATACTTTAATGCAAATCTAAAATAACGTTGTTACTAATTATTGGTATCTGTCAACTTTAAGTACATCAACTTTCCACTCCTCTGTACGTAGGGAAACAATTTCTGTAATAGGTCGATTGCCCTGTGCTTTCAATCATCCCCAAGATCATCTTACAACAAGTAACAAATGCTTTTTCAATTTTGAAGAGATTTTATTGTAGTAAACTATAGTAATATTTTGTTTTCTGTTTACAGTGTTTGTTCAAACGTTTTAAAATATGCCTTATCTTCGTTCGGTTCATTCAGCCAATATATGGTTACGGGTCTCACAAGAATTTGCACTTCAAGAGCATGAATGAGGGCAGTCTTTACTTTGTGGAAGAAAAGGAGGTGGAGCTGACCTCGATCTCTCTGGACCTTCAAGTTCCTGCCTGCGCTGGGAGGAACACTGTTAAAGGTCATTCTCGTTGCATTTTACTGCTAGAACTTGCTTCTTACGTTCTAAAAGTCGAGTTGGTGGCGTGAGCAGAGAAATGGCGTCAACTTATCAATCGTTCGTCCTCTGCCATATCGAGTAGAGACTCGGTCACATCGAGTAGAGACTCGGTCACAATGTTAGGTAATATACTTGCTGAGGGACTCACAAATTTCTAAAACATAAATTGCATATGAAATGTTCAATGGAAGTATTGAGAGGTCAAAATTGAAATAAATAACAAAAATAACAAACAAAAAAACATGTATCATCATCTCTCCGGCAATTTCTATAGCAATTACGTTAAAAATTGCATATTAGACGTACATTTCAGGCTTTTGAATAGACATTGTTCGGAGGTTAGTGATTTGCACATGTTTAGCTCATTTTGTTCATTTTTGTGTTGAGGTGAAAATGGTTTGCATGGGAGGAATTATGAAGGATTTTCTTGCATAAGAATGTTGATTTTGTCATATTGCCCTTTGTTTCATAATGGCGTTACAAAAAAACAAAAAAGGGGTTCACCTTTGGATCGCAAAATATGTACTAATATATCAAGATTTTTTGACCTATGGTAGAGGCCTCCCATTATAGCTTTTCATAATAATGTAATTTGACAGTGGAAACAATTTGGCCCCACCGGTTTTTGACGCTGCTATAACCTCCTGAGTGACTGGTATGTGCAGTGTGAAGCTGGCCTGGTAGGACTGAGTTTGATTAATATCAAGGTCCTGTGGTGCAAGTCACTATTTACTTACTATTAGGAATGCACCCATTACTGGTCCAGCTATTGTTGTGACCCCCAAACAAGCAGGTCGTTATATGATGCAGGTTTTATTAATTGCTTGTGTACTGAGATCACAGAGAGAAATAGATATGTGTTGCAAAGGAAGCGAACCTATTTATTTCGTGATGTATTTTCGTTAGTTGAATTATCGTTATCTTTTATTCTGCCTGATATTATAGCATCCTGGCTGGCTCTAGAGGGCGTTCATAAGGGAAGCAGTTCTGCAGGCAGCACAGGTGATATGATTACTGAAAGCAGGTTTTCCAATCCTTTTTTTTTCTTTTACGTTCTTATCAAACACTTGATTAGATGGTGGTAACATTAGACAGCTACGTGTGCCTACCATTGGGTAGTAATTAATTTGTGAGTGCCATCTGTACTATTGCAGATAGCCCACCATATCCACTGCAGTGTGGGATGGTCATTAGCCTTGCTGCCTTGTCAATATGGTTTGTCACTTGTTGGTGCAATGTTTACAATCTTCTCAATGCCTTATTGTTGTGTGGGGTTGACCTGAAATATTGGGTCATGAACTCAATGGTAGAGATAATAATATCCTCGGCTACTCAGGTTTACAGCAATAATATAACAGTCCAGTTGTTGAGCGTTTGGTGTTCCATATATTTTCCAGAGATGAATCCGTGGTTACGGTATAGTTTAGTTGATTGGGAGAAGGATAATCAACAAGTCACATTATCGTTAATTAGGTGCTAGTGCGAAGAATGCACCATGAGTTAATTCAAACACTAAACGTTACTGAACAGAGCTGCAAGGTGTTTGTATGAGTATAAGAAGAGAATGTAATGATCATGTCTACAGAAGCAAAAGGTCAAACCAAGGCTCAGTTGACAATGGACCTTCTGGACATATGCCAGAGTTGCCGCTCGATAAAGAAGTATTTTTCCGATTTGTATTGCTCTACAGCCAATGAAGCGTGCACTTTAGATCAGTAGGCTGCTTGGTCTCTGTGTAAAGAACATTATAATTAAATTATTAAATTATATGTTGCTGACTCTTGTGACTAAACAGCCAGCCATTCATAGCCGGGCACGAGCGCTATCGTAGACCTGTTCGTGCACGTAGCTCTCCGTGATTTCATAGCCCGAGCCGGCGATGGTACGATCGAGCTGTAGTTTTCATATCAGATGGCCGCAGGTGTCTCCTCCATAGTTTGTCGATGGCGTCATCGCCACCACTGCGATTACGAGTCAACACGCCTCTGCGACTATTGTAGCCAGACAGCTCAGAACGAGCGTTTAACAGGCAATGTTATCTAAAGGAGGCAAACTCTGACTTTTAGATAAATGGGTCAAATGTTTTTCAGTGCAATGCATTTAAGATGCGATTGATGTTCTCTCTAGTATTCCATTGCAAGAAGGTAATGGCCACTCGGTGGATGCCACCAAATTATGAAAGGACTCCATTTCTGTGACAGCATATTTTGTTTTCAAGGAAGAGATTGCATCTTGAAATGAAGCTATGCAACAGTGTTGCAATTTTAACTTAGGAAAGTTATGTTAGTGAGGAAAGTTCCTTCATGTGGTACTTTTAAAAGGCCTACATCTCCGAATATTCTTGTCAATCCCACATTTTTGGTTACATTGTGTTCAGGTCTCAAGCACAGCCTCACTGACCTCTCAGAGGAGCATCAGAAATACTACCAGGAGGTGACTAAAGTCATCCTTGATAAAGAGGCACGAGGAATCCTGGTAATTCATCACTCTAATCACATGTTTAGTGTTATGTTATATTATGTGTCACCGGTAGAGGTTAGTTATGCTTTATGTAAGACCACCTCAATTATAGGATACATACATGAGTATTTATAAGTTAGGGGGTAGGCTAGTATCAACATATATAGATGTACAAACACTATATTATCAGGTAGTCTTACAATATCTACTGTACATTCTGGGGGTATACTTCATGTAAGATCACCTCAAATATAGGATACATACATGAGTGTGTATAAGTCAGAGGATAGGCTAGTATGTACATACACTATATTTGAGGTTGTTTTACCCGGTGGAGCCGTGTTGTTTGTCAGTCGGCCTCAGCTAGCTTCGGGCAAAGGGACAGTAAAGACCATCGGTCGTAATTTTATTGAAATAACCTTGTAAAAGATACGCATTGACTCTCTTTGACCTCACAGAATGACCTATCTGGACATTTCATAACATGATCTGAGTCTTCTGTGTGCTCACAGTGCCTTTATAAGTTTGTTGACACCAATGTAGACTCTGCCGTCTTCTCTAATTATGACGGCGATGATGATGCGTGGAAACCGCCCATGTTGTCACACGCCATTGGGATATGTTCCTGCTTATGACCCTTCTAGACAGTGAACATTCCCGCACACATTAAATCTACCGATTGAAAATTTAAATACGTAACACTCAATTGTACCGCACAAGAACAAGAGTAGGAGACAAATAGTCAATTTAGTTTACTATAGTAAGGATTAGGAAGCCTCGTACAAAGACCTGTTCCCCGTTCTGATCTTTAACATGTTCCCTGTTCTGATCTTTAACATGTTCCCTGTTCTTTAACAAGCCTACTCTTGTTTGACCAATGTCGAGTATTTAACGAGGAAGGCATGAAACCGTCAATCCCTTCCTGCTCCCGGGACCACCAAATAACGTCCCCCATTCGACGAACGTGAGTGTACCTCCATCTTCGACCACTTTCTCAACGACCGAGGGAAAGTGAGAGCAACCACTACACTGCTGCTATTCTAAAGTAGTGCCTGGGGATCGAAGCTAAGAAGCAGGCACTCACCACCGCTAGGCCGCACTGTCGCCTGAATCGGAACTAAGCAAAACTAGATTCGTCTAGCCAAGAAAAACATATACCTATCATGGATGATGTCGAGTACTGAGTTCCCAGGATGCTACCTGAGATGGTATTAGTCTGGAACCAGAGCCATGGCTGATGAAAGTTTTTTTTTGCAAAACGTTGGAAAATTCTCGCACGATCATCCATCAATGGTGCGTCTCTCGTCATGAGTATGGTTCAAGGCGGTGTCAATTGAAGGTGCCGTCATCACAGTGAATTATTAATTACAGTCGTCGTTCTTTGTCTACTTTCAGGTGGTGCTGCATGACCTGGCCACCAATCCAAAGATGTCGTCGCTCTTGCCGTACCTCGTGGCTTTCGTGGAGTCTGGGGTGAAGATGGTCAGTCACGACCTGCTTCAGCTAACCAGGCTGCTGCAGGCGGTCGATGCTCTCCTCGGGAATAGCTATCTTTACCTGGGCCCTTACGTACGTCCTGCTTTTAAATTAAAGTAAATTGTGTTAGATATTTCAATGATAGAAAAATTGCTCTCGTTATAGGGTATTTCATCAATGGAGGATAACAAAACGGTGAGAAATGTCGATGCCAGACGTATAAGTGCTATCAAGCATTTTGCATCGTCTTGTTTCGTTAAACAAGTGCAATTTTTAATTGTGCTTATAAGTCTTAATTAAATTCATGGGTCGCTTTACAAATTGGAAAATGAACTTTCTCTAGAGAAATCCATGCCTACCCCTTCTGTCATCACTCTTTTGCAATTTTACTTACTATACGCCTAGTAAATAATGAAGACCACCATCAGCTAGAATCTGCTATAATGGTCTTCTGATTGTTGCTAAGTATCGAGCATTGACAAAACAAAACAATAAAAACCACATGAAAGAGTTTGAAAGCAAGTAATCAAGATTACATCACATTCTACAATCTTTGGCCATCTCTTATTGAGATCCGTACTGTGATTGGTTAAGAACCCTTAATCAGCCTGTAATATTCAAAGTAGATGTCCGCAGGTTTCTTCCGTAGTTGTTTGATGACGTCGTAGCTGCCATGGCATATCTCCTCATCGTAGTGCTCAAAATTCTCTCGGTAAGCAGCTCAGTGGCACTGCTTGCGTGAACCAGTCGAGACCTGTTTGCCACAGCGCTCGCCAGGCATGCTGCTTTGGTGCTTGAGTGTTAAAAGATGACCTGCTTATTACACCCTAAACAGTCGATAATTCTGTCGTAACGCAACATTGTAAAATAAAATCGCTGATTCTTTGGAGGGTAGAATAGTTTTAAACCACATAATTATTGGTGAATAAACTCGACTCCAGATTGGCAAAACAATAGATTCGGCTCTGCCTCGTCCGTAAGTTCAGCCCACGTGTAGTTTCTTCCAGAAGCATCTGACAGTATGAATGACCTGTATCGACCTACCGGAAGCTGTCTCCGTCTCAATGGGAACACTTGTCTCTCTCTCTCTCTCTTCGTTAGGTCTCTAAGCTTATCAGCAGTGTTACTTACTGCATCCTGGAACCGCTGGCTGTCTCCATCAACCCTATCAATGATCACTGGACCCTCCGAGTGTTTGCTTCTCGTCTCCTGTATCCTCTGGTGAAGTAAGCGGCTACTTTAGGATGATAAGCAAATCTCTCATTTTGCAAAATACAAGGATTGCAAATGTCGTTATTTGTCTTTGATCCGGTGGAGAATATCCTCAAAATCCTCATATTATGAGGATTTTGTGTCCATAGTTTCAATACCAACACCGAAGAATAACTAACCCAACGAACACCTCGCTCAGGGATGAATGAGCAGTCGTCGTAATTCACACAACGTCGTACGTTACAAAACTCTCTCTGAATTGGACAGTTAGGTTTAAACCAGAATCACCAGTTTAAACCACTCTCTAGAATCACCAAGTCTCTTCTAATAGGTGACAAAGTACAGAATTTTCTACCATTTGAGTGAAACTATCCCAAAGCATCGTTAATCCTTTCCACACAATGAGCCCCCTATTCACGGAGTCATGAATGTGGCCAGTGTTTTGCGCAAACTGAAAAAGTACTGTTCACTCTTGTTTAACCTTTGCTGTCTCTTCCTCCACGTAAAATGGCAAATTTAGTTCAATCTTTTGACATTCCGTTTAAGATGAAAAAAAATGTGCTCTCTCGCTTTATACTTTTTTACACTCGCTTCATTGTACAACATTAAAATAGTTTTTGTTTTGTTATGTCTGTAGGTTTATGTTCGTAGTTTTTTTCTACGTAGTTTTTCACATTTAGCATCTCTCCTTTGTGCAACGGTTACACTTGTACCCCAGAAAGGGGCAAACACACAGGACATGTTTTCGGTAAAATGAGATTGAAATGTTTTGTTGCTTTTTCAGCGGCTGTCGTCCTCTGCCCCAGGGAATGTACGAGCAGCTTCTGCAGACTTTGAAGGAAGTCCTGGATGATTCTGCCAGGCCCCTCTGCTCCCACTATGGTGCCATGGTCAGCCTCTCTGCACTGGGACCTCGGGTCGGTACAGCCATCGTTTTCTAATCTTTAGGGACGGTTAACCAAAAAATTAGGAAAGAGCAAATTTTTGCAACAAAATTCATTCATTCAAATTGATATTTTCAAATCGTGCATTACGATATTTTGTGAGTTGGGAAAACTTTCCGTGGAAAATATTTCTTAGATGTGTCAAACTTGTCATACAGGAAACGTACAAAACATTGTTTGTAATGACAAAGGTGGCAAAAGGAAAATGGAAGTTTCATTTTTTATGAAAATGTATTTTCTATTCTCTCGTAGATCATACTGTACACACAGTCATGGAGGCATGAGAATGTAATAAAATGTTCCTTCCTTTCTTCCCCCCCCCCTAGGCCATCGAGCAGATTCTTGTCCCAGTGTTACCCACCTATTGGGAGTATCTGCAGCCGATCCTTGAGGACAACTCGGTATCCAGTAGACACATCCGGGAGGATGGACAGAAGGTCTACGGTGAAATACAGGTATCATTTACACTACCGTAATGTCATCTCCTTATATAGAGCAATTTCCTGAGGTAATGAACTACCGTGGTTCTTGGTCTTCTCTGAAGACTTTCCTTACAAGGATTGCTAACATCCTTTAGTGGAGGATCCAGAGGGTGGCACACTCTTTCCCCTGCGCATATTTTTCGGCAGATTGATATAACTTGATGTTGCTCTCGTAGTTTAATTGGTATTATTTCTCAAATACGTTGATTTGCAAACCACCCACCGCAAAACCACCACTCTGCCACTGAAATCATCTCAAATAAGAATGTCATGTGATGTACTGAAACTGTTCTTTTGTCAGGAAGCAGTTTGGGTGCAAAGCTCTCAATGTTACATTGTAATCTTGTAAACAAACAGAACTTATATCTACCTTATATCTACCTTCTTTTTGGGGTTCATTAAGCAGTGGCCCAATTAAGCAGTGGCCCAATTAAATGGCATTAAAATGTTTTTACTTCGAGAATTTTCATTTATTTATTTACATCATACCATGTTGCATAATTTTGTATTATTACTCCCTGTGCAACAATGTCAGTGTGTAGATTTGCCGGCGTATTTGCTTTGCAATGTATCTCCGTGCATGAGGCGTGCGTCACGTCGTTCCGTTTGTCAGGTCAGGGGTTACAGCACATCATCACATGATATATTACGGCACGCATCGCCAATGGTGGGTATTTATTTTCCAGTGAATGTTGCTTGTGAATGTCATTTTTTATTGCCTTCTGAATGATGCCAGGCAGTGGAAGAAAATGTCACACGTTCCAACTTGAGCTGTAGATTGATGTGTAGGTTTCTGTCTCATGTTGCAACATCCCTCAAGGTGTTATTTGTTGCCGAAGAAGTCTTTCACTTAGTACTGCGTATGTCTTCTCTAATATGCGTGTCAAATCAACTATTCTTATCCTATTATTGTCATCATTGGGGTTATGTCACTCCTTTCTCTGTGGCCTAAATGTAAAAATCTTTCTTTTCTCTTTCTTTTCAGAATGCTGCAGAAATACTTCTCAGAGCCAAGTATTTTGCTCTGCAAGGACGACAAGATCCATCCCAAGAGTCCCTCGAAAGAGGTTCGTCGACTTCCTCCTCCTCATCCGGGGAAGTTACTTCGGGCCAGTCGAGCAACTTGGACGAAGGCGAGGCTTCCAATATCAAGGACCTGTATTCAAAGTTCCAGCATTACTTGGGCGACAGCATCAGTGTCCGACTCTGCTTCGAAGGATCGTACAATTCCACGAAGCCAGACGTCGGTGTCGCCGACGCGGATGTCTCGTTGCACGACTTGGTGAACGAGAAGGTGGTCTTCAATGGGAACGGCTTTGAACGAAAACGAGAGAGGACGGAAGAAGACAAAAATGAAACCAAAATCAGATTCTTGAGCAGGCCTCCCAAACTGGGAGGGTACGGACGGGAAGGGCTCAGAAGACGTCTCGGGAAGGTCACGAAGAGGCAGCGTTCGCGCTCGCAGGGCATCCGAGACGCTTTTCCGTTGGCCAAGACGGTCAGGACGTACGGCAAGTTGAATCTCTCGAGCTTCTTGCGCCTCCCGGGGTACATCGAGCCTCTCCCGGGGAGGAAGACGCCGCTCGATGGGGATGAGGACGACCCAGCCACGGCCAGGCAGACGGCTATGTGGAGGGTCAGCCAAAGGATGAAAACGGTTGGGAAAAGGAAAGCGCCCCGTTCCAAAGGTTTCAGAATGGCTAAAACTCCCTTTTACCTTGGATTGCTACTTTAAAGGCTCATTGGGGGGGGGGACCTGGTAGTGCGAGACCAACTAGTTTGACAAAATTTCAAATTAAATTCTTTTGGTGCCCAGCATCATGTGGGTTTCTTGTTGGATACCTCGTTTATAAACCCACCCTTGGACAAAACAGACGTTGAGCAGGTCTTGCAGATTGTGCAGGATTGGGTCGTGGACTTTGGTCACAGAATTTACAGAATTGTAGTATTTATTCTTTTTATGATACATCAAGCAAGCATGGAGGGCAGTTTCTTCCCTCCCAAGGTAACTGTATATTACATACATAGGCACTCATCCACTGGAGTATTGTAATTATTACAATTCATCAGAACAACAACACCAAGAGGCTATTATGTGGAAGAAGCCGATTATTACTGTACATGAAACATTGTTGCTTTCTGTTGATTTTGTGGTTAGTATGCTGAATGCATTCTGGTAACTGACTAATACCATCTCGGGTAGCATTCTAGGATGATTGGTACATGGATTGTTTTGGTAAGCGATTTAAAAGAATCACCAAGATTAAGAGTCTTTCTTACAATGGATTTTTCAATGGAGTCCTCGGAATGAATGTGGTGTGTATGTATGTTTGTGACACTCTGGCTCTCGAGAACTGTATGTTGGTTTGACTTACCACAGTAATGCCCCATGGTCCAGTTATAATCCCTATTGTATTTTGAGTTGGTGGGACTTGACATGAAAAAACTTCACAGTGCAATTTCTCCATAATCATTATGTTGTATTGATTTCATATGGACATTTTCATGTGGGGCGGAGTCAAAAATCGAAAGTCAAATTGAGTTGATATTTAGCAGAATAATAAATACCCCATAATCCACCAGTGATAGTCCCATATTATGTTTTTGTGCAGAAATCATGCATATTAATGAGTGGGCTGGCTTAACATGAACAAAATATAAAGTGCAAATTCTGCACAAACCATAGTTTTGATGGTCTTCATATTTAGTGCAGACTCAATTGATACATCATGGCAATGTTTTCTGTGTCATTTTGATATTGCTCTTAAATGTCCAAGAGGGATGGGCACTTAAAGATGACTGAAGAATTGAAAGTTGGTTTCAGTTGGTACTTGATACAACGATACACAATGAGCCCATTGCGTTTATTCCTGACAAGCTCATTTCTATCCAGAGACCCGCACAGATCCATATTCTTGTGGGCTGTTAAATGATGTTGGAGGAAGAGTCAAGGGAATTTTATCTCCCTCAATAGTCAATAAAATAAATCCGCACCTGGACAGTTTTATGACCCATAACAATAGAATCTCCAGGGAGCCCATACTTAGTGTTACCACGGTTGCCAGGGCAACTCCCACTGATCAGTGAAAGTAGATGGCTGATTCTAATCTGCTCTTTTCAGTGTTGACATCAGTTATTGACATTTATAGCCAGATGATATAATTGTGTCTAATAGCTCTAGCTTCGTCTAGTTGTACCCTGTCGTCTTTTGAGCACATCTCATGAATTATAATGATTGGGGCGGCGGCCCAACGTTAAAAGCTTAAAATCTCCATAACCTTGTGTTGTATTGACTTTATATTTGTTATGGACAGCCTTTCTGCTTTCCTACCTGAAAATGTAAAAATGATGATGCAGAAAGCCCAAATGAGAAAACAAAAAAATCTAGCATAAACAGTGCAACAGTAGATAGCACAAAAGCTCAGCAGTATTTTGGTCATTTCAAGACAACGTGGGTCTGTATTGATTGACACTTGCGCTAGGAGTTTTGAGAACAAATGAACAAGTTACTATTATTAATAGGAGGTACGAATATAAGCCATATTAATGTTATTGTAGGTGCGTTGCCACAGTTAGCTGAGTTAGTTGTCAGGATGTTGTGATCAAAATACAGTCACTTGGGGGAAGATCTACCTCTCCCAAGAAAAAGAAGGTTCCTGTCAAAAACATTTCCCCGTGGGTTCCGTGGACATGTACCCCCCCCCCATTTTACACCAATATATACTTATATTTTGTAATATGTTTCCAGTAAGTCCTATTATTTATAGGGTAATGGATCATTTTTACTGAAAAAGATATGATGGCACAAGATGAAAGACACAAAACAAATATCAAATATACATTTCAGTAAATGTAAATTTCGGCTTCCATTAGTCCTTTTCAAAATTTACTTCAAAATTATATAGCATTATTCGCACCATTAATTATAGTAAAGTTCTCAAAACGGAGAAAACCCTCCACCTTAGACACCTCCCTAGGGAACATTGGTCCCCCTCTGAACTGGTCCATACAATTGCTGGATCCGTCAATGTATCTCCCCCCCCCCCCAGACTTAAATATCGGCCACTGGGGGATATTATCCCAATCAGAAACAAATATGGTCTGAAACCATTTTTGACGTAGGTCGCCTTCAAAGTTCACTCAAAAAAATTTAGTTTTCCTTCCAAAGGTGACCCTTAGACCACTCCCCTTGTTCCTCCAATTAACAAGATGATTGAACGTATGTGAAGTCAAACTTTATTTATTTCTCACTCGGATGCAAATTTGCTCTTTTACACCTCTCCTGCCCTGAGGATGGTGCCTCCGCTACCTCTAGGCCGTTCACTCCCATGGGGGCCGGTCTGGGGGGGGGGGGATATATGCCTAAAGCCGGACACTAGAAACCAGTCGAAATTCAGGCAAAAATAGAATGTAAGTAGCTATTCGATTAGCCAATTATAGTCTTTCTTTGCTATGTATTTTACAAAACTCTACGCCACCAACACAAGCCTCCCAGTTTCGTCCCCTTCAACCTTAGTGAAATCATTGGTCCGATCCTATGCAAACCGGTATTGGAGATATAAGGGCGAGTTGAACTATAAAATCCTTAGTTTAGCCAATGTTTTCTCCGGTGTTATTTTCATTCGATATGTCACTTGAAAAGTAATGACTCTAGCTCCCCCGCCGGGAAAACCTCCCCACTTCCCCTACAATGGTTTATTGGACCCGATCACAGCCATGTTATTGGAATTAAGGTATTACTATAGCCTATATACCGACACAAAAAATAAAATTCACCAAAACAACCTACTACTACGGTATATCTCTAGAATATCTTATAAGCATCGAACTTGGTACCAGTTTGCATATAGAGACCTGGCAATGAAAAAAATTCCGTAACGTGGGTGGGGACCCTCCATTTAGATCCAACCCAGACACGTGGTTTCGTCCACTTCCACATAGCAAAGTTGAACCCCCCCCCCCCTCCATAGTAGAGAGCACTGGTTTCTATTTATCGGTTAAGAGTCCTTATGAAAATTTACAGTGCAAGTGTTCAAGTACTAAATTAACATTATATAAGAATAAACACAAATGCGTGTAGTAATATGAAGTGAATGAGGTGTTCGGGTTAACCACACCTGTTTTTAACCATACAAAAGATCGGTACACTCCTCAGCAGCTGCCATAATTTATGTTAAACTGAGAATCAATGTTTGTTAAATGTTATTGGTAACTGACCAACGAGGTGACACTTTGTAACTAGTGCAACATAGGCCCAGATCCTGCATCCACCCGTGTAAGCCACGCCCACATAATAAATGAACGCCACATGAAAAGCATAATGATAATTATAGTGGTACTACGTGTGACTCCAGTATGCCTATGCCATTGTTTTGAAGACAAGTACACTCAACAAGTACACTCAACAAGTACACTCAAGATACACTCAACTAAACGGGTTAGTCTACATTTACATATACAGAAATATAAAAATTGGGAGAGTTTTGTTCAACATTTTGTTCAGAACTTCAAGATTTTTTTTTTGGGGGGGGGGGGAAATTACCTCCGCCTCCAGAACTTGTTTCTCTCCTGTCGATGGTTGTTATTCATTCTGTACTGTTATTTTTTAATCATTTATTAAATGTGCTTCTTTTAAAAGCAAATACCGCCCCCACTACGTGCAAACAAGTAATCGCATGTAATCAAATTATTTGAAATAATAGCCATTCATATGAAATATATTGGATTGGTATCCGGAAGCTGGGTCAGTTTTTTGCGTGGCATATGCTGTCCTTGTTTTGGGGTTGGTGGGTTTTTATTTAAAAAAAAACAACCCCAAAAAACAATTGTCATGCACATGAAGTAGGATCATGGGACAGTTTAGCGCGTGGCATATGCTGTCAGTGTTGGGTGGGTGGGTTTCTTTAAAAACTAACAGCTAGTCATACATTAATTGAGCACCGATCAATGGGCAAGCCGAGGATCATGTGGGGTAATGTATCCCCATTCTTTGAAATGGTGGGGGTCGGGGGGACTTAAGATATCCTCCATCCCACACACTCACACATACACCACACAGGTACAATTATAGTTGGCATCTGTAGTATATTTGGTCACACCACCACCAAAGGTTAAACGTTCAGACGGCATGCATTAAATAGTAGGAAACTTTTCGCGCGCAGCTGTCGTTACCTAGCTATTACCATATTGTGTTTCTTTGCACATCGTGCGTTTTGAGTGAGCAGTTCCCTGAAAAGTCCCGACAGACTTGATAGGGTTAAATAGAAGTGAATTGCTCGTCACATTTTATTTTCTATGTTCAATAAGTTGTTCCAACGACTTTTCATGTCCCTGTTTTGACGATACTGGCATTGCGTCATTTTTGCCAATTTGAGTAAGTGACGCCACTGACATTTTTTGAAGTCGGCAAATTTGTTCTTTTATAACCCCTCCCCGTCCCCACGATAACGGTCTTCCTGCGTGGGGTCCGATTACGGATCCTTTTAATGCACGTCACGTGAAATGACCAATCACAGGCTGGCACATTTCAGTACACTCATGGATAATGATGCAGGGAGCTGCCAGTAGTACCCCAGGCTCGACAACATGATCAAATTGGACTGCCACCGGCCTACGGATTTTACATAGAAGATGAACATTTTTTAGAAGATGAATGTCTTTTTTTTTAAGAAAACCCTCCCAAGAAAGAACCTGGGATCCAAAACAAACCGGCTTCAAAAAGCCAACTGACCAACTTCTCAGCCCCAATCCAGGCTATTTCGATTGACGGACTGCTAAGGCTAAATATCATTGGGCGGGTGTAGTGCCACAGAAAGTGTAGCGCATGGCTCACCGGGCTGTTTGGAAGACATGCCCCGGGGTAGTGCGGGCCGTCCTTAACGCAACAGATACTACACATGATCTTAGCCAAAAGGCCGAGAAGCGAATAGAAGATGCCGCAGATTAGAAAGGGGATGGAGGGAATTGAAATATGTTAGATGCCAGCTTTTTGAAAGCGTTTTGGTAAAAATTGTTAATTCGAATGCTCAAAGAAGTTCTGTAAACTTGCACGGGAGGTCACGTTAGTTTATTGTCCCTTCCATCAGGGGGCTGCCATTAAAATGCTGTTTTATTTTATTTATTTAAAGAAACCCCACCACCAAAAAAAGAACTTGGGCTCATAAACCTGCCATTTGAATTGCTTCCATGATGCATAGTGACTGTTGCCAAGCACTCTTGTAGTAGGCTATTAGTCTTTGTTACTCAGTAAAGCCTAATCAGATAAGGTTTCCTGCTAAAATGCCCTTCAATTTGACATCACAAACTTTGAGATTCATCCCTGGGTGGGCTTGGTC